>JARSSU010015738.1:0-16602 GCA_029619165.1 Eurosta solidaginis | reverse complement strand
ACTAGCTATACCCGGCGTACGTTGTAACGCCCGAGATAGAATGAGTGTTGCGTTATTTTTTCTGTTTGTTTGTTGATAATTTAGTTTATTGTTCTGTAAATTGAATTGAATTTTGTACGTATATTTGGTGAAATTTTCGTTTAAAACATTTTATTATTGCATCTTATTGTAATTCATATGGGTACACAATATTTTTGGTTTTTTCGTTCGTTGCAAAGATAAACAAATTTTTTTCGTTCCAACTCTAGAGCAAGCAACATATAGCTGGCCATGGGAAAACCATGGACTCTCTAAATTTAATCCTGCAACAGTAAGCGATTGTCCTTGTGCTTTGTTGATTGTAATTGCAAAAGCAAAGCGTACAGGAAACTGTAATAGCTTAAAATTGAATGGCAAATCTGTAGGAATCATTGGGATCCGTGGTATGAGCACATCTTCACCTTTGCTTTTACCGCTGATGATTGTTGCTTCGATTACATTCGACATTAATTTCTAACACAAAGTCTGGTTCCATTGCACAATTTTGGTGGGTCTAAATTCCGAAGAAGCATGATTGGTGAGCCAATTTTCAAAGTTAATATATGCGCAGGCATTCTAGGTGATTGTAAAGAGTTTAGAAATTCAATGGATAATTCACAATTTGATCTTCATCTGTAACTGTGTCGATCGATTTATATTTCGTCACTTCACCAGAAATTTGGTTTTGAATGCGAACATTGATTTTGTATACATGATCATTTTTGGGAGCTAAGATTGCTCGTTCGCATAGACAAAAAAAATTTTAATTTTAAATTCTTAATTCTGAAATATGAAAAACCTCCGTCTTGATCGAAGGAACCTATACCCAAAATTTGGTGATGATTGAAGTGTGGGAAATACGTTTCCATAGGGAACACACACACAGAATTTGATTTTTATAGAAGATGTAGATAGACTGAAGCAAACAAATTTTTTTAACGGCGGCAGATTACTAAACGTCCAAAAGGAATAACAGCCAAACTCAACAATGCAGTCAAACTTTAGTGTTAAAATAACCTAAGTTTGTACGGCAGCCATAGTTCTGAAAAATCTCATTTGTAGGGAAGGTGCCACGCCCCTTTTTTCCAAATTCCAAATTTTACAGGAGGTGTTAGGACTTAACGTCATATAGCTCCTTACCAATTTTCATTATCCTACCATTACTACATCCAGAGATATGCAGTATGATATATTCCATTTGTATGGGAGGTGCCACGCCCCCTTTTTCCTAATTCGACATTTTCTTGTTGGTGTTAGGGATTGACCTCATATAACTCCTTACTGAATTTCAATGTTCTGGCATGTATACCTTCAGAGTTATGCAGTACCAAAGATTCCATTTGTATGGGAGGTGCCACGCCCCTTTTATATATCGAAATTATGTTTAGCCTAAACCTTCGCGTTGATCGGAGGAACCAATAGACAAAATTTGGTGATGATTGAAGTGTGGGAAATACGTTTCCATAGCGAACATACACACACACAGAATTATTTTTATATATATAAAATGTAGATAGACTGAAGCTAAACAATTTTTTTGACGGCGGCAGATTACTAAACGTCCAAAAGGCATAACAGGCCAAACTCATCAATGCTTGATGATGATTTTTATATATATAGATACAGTAATTAAATATTATTATACATTTAATTTTTAAGTTAAATTAATGATATGACGGGGTGAAGGAATTACTATTCATAGAACAAAGCAGTGAAACTACAATTAAATAAAGAGAATTTTTTAGATGAAAATAGTGTTGCTTTTTCAGGTATTTAGTTGTTAAAATATTGCAAAAGTGTAATTATAGTTACAACAGTTCGTTACAGGAGTCATTTAAACAATAAAAAAGAACGAACAAGTAAAGGTGTCTAAGTTCGGGTGTAACCGAACATTATATACTCAGCGTGAGCTTCAATTGTACATTTCATTCAGATGAATACTTTTCTACATAACACGTGGCACCGCCCGTTTAAAAAAAATGTCTCCCCATTTCCTCTTACAATAAAACTTGATAAGTGAAATATCATTGATTCAAAACTATTTTTTGCTAAGTTATAGCTTATTATTCTAGTCTACGACCCTTTTAAACTTGTTTTATATCTAAGTTGCCGTGGTCTTTAACCGATCCCGCCATTTTTACTAGAAATATTTTCTGCTATAAGGAAAATATGTGTACACACTTTCATTACGATATGTTAATTTTCTTCGAGTTATGGCTACCGAACTAGAAATTGCTTAGTCATAAAAGGGGCGGGTCCACGCCCATTTTTTTAAATTTGACATTTTCATTTATTGTTATAAATGCACTTTGGAAATGAAATACCATTGATATAAAGCTCTTATTTGCAAAGATATAGCTTATTTTATTCGTCCGCGACCCTCTTAAAAAATCTTGTATATAAAAGTGGTCGTGTTTTTTAACCGTCTCGTCCATTTTTCGTAGACATGTTTTCCTGCTATAGGGAAAATCTATGTACCCAATTTTATGACGATCCGTTAATTTTTCTTCGAGTTATGGCTCCCGAAACATAGACATTGCTTAGTCATAAAAGGGGCGGTGCCACGCCCATTTTTTTAAATTTGAAGTTTTTTCCTATTTATTGTTTAAATCCACTGGGAAATGAAAATACCATTCATATAAAGCTCTTTTTTGCAAAGATATAGCTTATTTTATTCGTCCGCGACCCTTTTAAAAATCATTTTATATAAAAGTGGGCGTGGTCCTTAACCGATTTCGTTAATTTTTCTTCAAAACATTCCTTATAGTAAAGGCAACCTCTCTGCCGGATTTTGTTACGATAGGTTTAACGATTTTTGATTTATGATTAATAATATTTGTAAAATTGAATTTATCAAAAGTGGGCGGTGCCACGCCCCATTTTAAAAATGTTTCCAAATTTTTATCAAGAGCCTCAATATCAGTCCACATTGTCAAATTTCAGATTCTAGGTGTATTATTTACTAAATTATCAGGTTTTTTGTGTTTTCCAAAATTTTATATATAAAAAATTGGGCGTGGTTATCATCCGATTTGCTTTATTTTCAATACCGATTGTGGGTCCAGATAAGCTAGTGTACCTAATTTGGTGAAGATATCTCAATATTTACTCAAGTTATCGTGCTAACGGACGGACGGACGGACATGGCTCAATCAATTTTTTTTCGATACTGATCATTTTGACATATGGAAGTCTATATCTATCTCGATTCCTTTATACCTGTACAAGCAACCGTTATCCAGTCATAGTTAATATACTCTATGTGCAAAGCACGCTGAGTATAAAAGGCTGTGTTAGATATTAAAGATAGAAAATACCGAATTTTAATTATGAATAATTAGCAGAAAATCCATGGCCATACAAGCACATAATTTAAAAGGGCATGTGTCCTGAACTACCGGTTTCGCAGAGTCCTAAAAAGTCCCGAAATTACCCTGACGGGATCCCGGATCGATCTCGAAAACCATCTAAAAATGATGCCGAAGGGGTCCTCAAATGATCCCGAAATAGTTTAAAAAAATTCCCGAAGTTACTCTGACGGGATCCCAGCCGGATCCCGAAAACTATCCAGAATGATGCCGGAAGGAAATCATCTCGAAATAGTCCCGAAAACGTCCCAGAATTACCCTAACGGGATACCGAAACCATCCAGAAATGATCCCGAAAAATCCCCAAACGATCCCGGAATAGTCCCGTAAACTCCCGAAATAACTGCGACGGGAACCCGGACGTATTCCGAAAATCATTCAAAAATTATCACGGAAGGGTCCCAAAATGATCCCGGAAAGGTCCCGAAATAATCCCGACGACATGCCGGACAGATCCCGAAAACCATCCCGAAATGATCCCGTATAAGTCCCGAAATGACCCTGACATAGTCCAGAAAAAGTTCCGCAATTACCCCGCGGGATGCCGGACGGATCCGGAAAACTACCCAGAAATGATACCGGATGGGTCCCAGAATGATACCGAAATAGTCCCGATATGACCCTGACGGGATCCCCGACGGATCCCAAAAACTACCCAGAATTGATCTCTGAAGGGTACGCAAATGATCCAGAAATAGTCCATAAAATTCCCGAAATTACCCCGACGGGATGCCGGACGGATCCCGAAACCCATCCAGAAATGATGGCGGAAGGGCCCCAAAATCTTCCCGAAAAAGTCCCGAAATTACCCGAACGGATCCCGAATACCATCCAGAAATGATCCCGGAAGGATCCCCAAATGATCCCGAGAAAGTCCCGAAATGAACTGGCTAGATCCCGAAAGTCATCCAGAAATGATACCGGAAGGATCTTCAAATGTTCCCGGAATAGTCCCGAAAAATCCCCGAGATAACTCCGAACGATCCCGGACGTATCCCGAAAATCATTCAGAAATTATCCCGGAAGGGTCCCAAAATGATCCCGAAAAGGTCCCGAAATATTCCCGGCGGATGCTGGACGGATCGCGAAAACCATCCAGAAATGATCCCGTAAAAGTCCCAAAATAACCCTGACATAGTCCAGAAAAGTTCCGAAATTACCCGTACAGAATGCGGAAAGGCTTCCAAAATGATACCGAAATAGTTCCGAGAAAGTACCGATATGACCCGACGGCATCGCGGACGGATCCCGAAAACTATCCAGAATTGATCTCTGAAGGATAGGCAAATGATCCCGAAATAGTCGCGAAATTATCCCGGAAGGTTCCCCAAATGATCCCGGAATATCCCCTAAAAAGTCCCGAAATAAACCCCAACCGGATCCCGGACGGATCCAGAAAACTATACAGAAATGATCCCGGAAGAGTCCCCAAATGATCTCGGAATAGTCCCAAAATGATCTTGGAATAGTCCCGCTAAATTCCGAAATAACCCCCATGGGATCCCGAACGGATCCGAAAACTATACAGAAATGATCCCGAATAGTCCCAAAATGATCCCGTAATAGTCCCGAAAAATCCCCGAAACTACCCTAACGGGATCCCGAAAACCACCCAGAAATGATAGCGGAAGGATTCCCAAATTATCCCTAAATATTCCTGAAATGACCCTGACGGGATCCCGAAAGTCTTCCAGAAATGGTACGGGAAGGATCCCCAGATGATCCCGAAAAAGTCCCGAAGAAACTACGAGGTGATCCCGGACGCATCCCGAAAATCATACAGAAATTATACGGAAAACCATCCAGAAATGATCCCGGAATAGTCCCGTAAAACTCCCGTCACTGCTCACTTTGTAAGCCCTCGACTTATTTAACCCATTGAGTTTGTAATATTGGTGAAGGTCAGTAAACGTAAAGTTATAATGCGTAAAAATTATTAAAAAGTAATTGTTGTCGTGGGACTCTTTCCTCTTTCGAAAAAATTTCGCCAGTAGACTATTGTCTATCTGTGTCCCAAATTTCGTCAAAATCCGTGTTGCCGTTCTGGCGTGATTCAGTCACAAAGATGAAAAAATACAATAATTAAACTATAACTGTTCCTATGGGGCGGGGACTTTCCCCTCTTTTCAGAAAAATATAGCTAGTAGATCCTTCTAGACTATTGGCAACATATGTGCCAAATTTCATCCAAATTCGTCCAGCCGTTCTTGCGTGATTGAGGCACAAAGACAAACGTCTGGACAAATATCCAAACATCCAAACTTTCCCACTTTTAATATACATTAGATTAGATATTAAATGTTAATAAGGCAGCAGGCGCGTTCAAGCGAATTAAGTGTTACAAAGTAACATACAGGTACCTGCAGCTAATAAAAGCGTTTTAATAAAAACAATTGAAGGAGGGTGGATGGGGGGAGGTGAAGGAGAGCACCACTGATCGTTTTCCAAAATTGGTTAGATCTCGATCTGTATGAGCCAGATACCAAAAATTATTGACTTAGGAGAAAACCTATTTCGATTACTAATAATTTATAAATTTTGCACCAGAGGGGGAGGGGCAGGCTGGGGCGGAGGGTGTAAGTCCTCGACTTATTTGACCCATTGAGTTTGTAATATTGGTGAAGATCAGTATACTTTAAGTTATAATGTGTAAAAATGATTAAAAAGTAATTGTTCAAGGGGTTGTCGACCCAGTCGCCCTTTCCATTTTCAAACGATTTGTCGCCAGTAGGTTATTGTCTATCTGTGTCCCAAATTTCATCAAAATCCGTGTAGCCGTTCTGGCGTGATTCAGTCACAAAGACGAAAAAATAGAATTAAATTATAACTGTTTCTATGTGGCGGGAACCTCAACCCTTTTCAATGGGATATAGCTAATAGATCCTTCTAGACTATTGGCTATATGTGTGCCAAATTTCATCCAAATCCGTCCAGCAGTACTTGCGTGATTGAGTCACAAAGGCAAACGTCTGGACATCCAAACATACAAACATCCAAACATCTAAACATCCAAGCTTTACCATTTATAATATACCAAAAAATTTTGAATATAAAGATATTGCATGCGCGAACTTCGGTGGAAAGCAGCGGAGCGTAACAAAATTCTAGTAGGTCACTTTCACCACACCAAAAACTTTAACACAATTTTTAACATAATTTAAGCACAGAAATACACTGATTGGAGTTTTAGTGAGTAAAAGTTAAAATTCTGCACACATTAGCTGAATAAAAGTTTACAAAAATTATTAATAACAAATACAGACAGTGGTAGTTTAACAAATTCTGCTGTGGTAAGTGGTGAATGTGACCTACTAGAATTTTGTGAAGCTTGCCTCACACGATTTTTCGTCTATGCAATGTCTCTATATTATATCGTTTCTGATATTACTAGCCTTTAGCCGCGCCCCGTCCGCAAGGAGAGAATGAAATATATGGGCTGGTCACGTTAGCCTGGCTTATCAAGTTATCTCTTTAAATTTTTTTTTGTCTAATGTATTTTATTTTGAACTAATGAGATGATAACCTGATAGGTCCCCAAATGATCCGGAAATTATCTAGAAAAAGCCACGTAATGACCCCGGCGGTATCGGAGACGGATCCCGAAAACCATCCAGAAATTCTCCCTGAAGGGTCTCAAAAAGGTCCCGGAATAGTCCCAAAAAAGTCCCCAAATGACAACGACACGATTATAGACTGATCCAGAGAACCACACAGAAATTATCCCTGAAGGGTACCCAAATGATCACGAAATAGTCCCAAAAAAGTTCCATGACGGGATCCCGGACGGAACCGAAAACCATCAAGAAATTATCCTGGAAAGGTCCCAAACTGATTCGGAAATAGTCCCCAAAAAGTCCCGAAATGACCCGATGCGATCCAGTTCGGATTCAGAAATGAATCCCGGAAGGGTCCCAAAATGATCCGAATTAGTCCGGAAAAAATTCCGAAATGACCCCGATCCCGAGCTGCTCCCGAACTATCCAGAATTGATCTCTGAAGGCTCCGCAAATTACCCCGAAATAGTAGATAAAAAGTCCCGTAATTACCCAGATGGGATCCCGGACGGATCCCGTAAAACATCCAGAAATGATGCCGGAAAGTTCCTCAATGATTACGAAATAATACAGAAAAAGTCACGAAATGACTTCGACGGCATCCGAAGACTATCAAGAATGATACCTGTAGGGTCCCCAAATGACCCCGAAATAGTCCCGAAATTACCCTGACGCGATCCCGGACGAAATCCCGAAAACCATCCAGAAATGATCCCGAATTAAAATTAATTGATATTCATAGAACAAAGGAGTGAAACTACAATACAACTAAAACCAATGAGAATTTTTTTAGATATTTATTAGAATATTTTGGACATATAAATGGTTAAAATATTACAAAAGTGTAATTGTAGTTATAACAGTCGTTACATGATTCATTTAAAAAAATCAAAAATAGAACGAAAAAGCTGTTTTAGAATATCAGATAAAATATACCGAAGGGTCCCCAAATGATCCCGAAATTACCCTGAGGGGTCCCGAAAAACCATACAACAATGATCCCGAAATAACCCTGACGGATCCCGAAAGCCATCCAGAATGATACAGGTAGGATAGATAGGAATACTCCCAAAAATGTTCCGAAATGACCCTGACGGGAATCCCGGACGGTCCTGAAATGATCTCAGAAGGGTCCCCAAATGATCTTGAAATATTCCAGAAAAAGTCACGAAATGACACGTCGGGATCCCAGACGGTTTCCGGAAACCATCCAGAATAGATCCCAGAACAAATTATCCCGAAATAATCCCTGACGGATCCCAGAAAACATCCAGATATGAATCCCTAAAGTGTCCCCAAACGATCCCGAATGACTCTGACAGATCCCAGATTGATCCGAAACCATCCATAACTGATGTCGGCAGGCTCCCCAAATGAACCCGAAATTATCCCGGAATGACCCTGACGAATCCCGAAAACGATCCAGAAATGATGCCGGAAGGGTCCCCAAATGATCCCGAAAGTGGAGAAATACCCTGACGGGATCCCGAAAACCATCAAGAAATGATTCTGGAAGTATTTTGCTGTTCCTGTGAGAACTTCGAGACATTATGTACTCTTTCATTTACGCATTCTCCGGCGTAATTTTGCCAAATATAGTCCTCTTCACAATTTGTGCTCGTGCTGTAATGAACTGTACAACTGTATTAGTTTTGAGTATTCGATTGCTGCTATCCGTAAGGAAATACTCTCACGTCTGACATGATATTTTTCAAAGATTTTTAAGTAAGATGTCAATTTTTAGATGTTGGTTTTATGTGTACCGGCTCGAGGTCATATATTTATTAATAAAAGACCAGTTTTTTATTTTCATTCGATATATTTCGGGTACACGTTGGGACCGTCATCAAGGGACTATACAAACAATGTAAAAACAAATTTTCATACATGTAATATACCACATTTTATAAACATACATACATTTTGAGCTAAACGTTCGTTCGCGTTGGCGCGGAGTTTTGTACTGTCGATTTTGTTTGTAAGTGTCTGTACAAGTGAGCGACGTTGATCGTGTCTGTTTTGAAGTTTAGTCGTATGTCTGGTGGTGTATGTATTCACGGTTGCTTCACCATGTTTTTCATTTGGGATCAAAATTCACGGAAAAAAGGACCAAATCTCAAAAAAGTATCAAATTTTTCTTTTATTTATTGGTATATAGGAGGTCGTATTCGTTGTAAAATACAAAACTTTAGGATGTTTCCATGGTTTTCTATATAAAATTTTACTGGACATAATAAATACTTTTCTTAAATTCAAGAAAAAACAAAATAAAAATGTAGTTATGGTATTATATTTTCACATTTCTAGAATAGGTGTATGTCGTTCACCAACCTAACGTTGTGGACCTAGATTTGCTCACAAAGCTTTTAGTTCAGCATTATGTTTTTCGTTGCAATGAAATAAAATGTATAGCGCAGTTAAGTTTTAGTAAGGAAGGGTTAAAAAATTTGCGTTCCGGTCGACTATGTGGAACACTCAGTAGAGCATAAATGAAACTAAGCAATTTTGTTAGTTCTATTTCTATAGATGCTTACTTTTTCTCTTAACGTTTAAACTTTATATCATAGCCTAGATCAGTAAGTGTGAGTTTTGATACCTGGCATCAGGGTTAATGCTAGCACCTACGGGGATAATTTCTTCCAAACCAATCTCTTTTGCATTTGCTTCAAAAGCTGATGTACATGTATAAAGTTATCGTCTTCAAGAAGTACTTCTGCCTTCCAGTTAAAATATTTCTTGTGCTGGGTAAAAAAGATTTAAATATCGACGTGCCTTCACAATTCTCAATATCTCTCGGTAGGCTTGAATTAAGTAAGTAGAAATACACTTAATATAAAATAATTAGTCTCATCTTAGTTTTCAATTCATTTAACTCCACAGCTTCATCAGTTGCAAGCCTTGTCAATTTATTAGAGGCGCAAGTGCATTTGAAATACATACTTTTAGCTCTACTAGTGACAAAAATCTTTCACTAACTGTTTAATAACCGATGAAAATATCTAGTCGTTATATTATAAATATTAAACAAGAGTTTATTTTCATAAGTTGGCTGTTTCATCACATATTAACGACAGTGTGTTTGCCAACACTTTTCTTTTTAATACCTCGCCTAATTATTTCCTAGGTGAAATGTCACTGTTCTCGTACATTTTTATTGACTGAGCAATTTTTTTGGTGAGAATCCCTTCAGTATATTCAAATTATATGTGGGTTAACGAATGTGCTGCATATTTTTTGGCAATATTGCGAATTTTTACCTGAGTGAAAAAGAAGATACGTACCCAAAATCGTGGCAACTGCCTAAAAAGGACCAAAATTGAAGAAATGGACCAGTGGATCAAATGGTCAAAGTGGCAACCGTGTATGTATTATGTGTAACATGTCCAGTGTTTAATCTCTTTCTATAGTGATTTTGTTGTTGTAATACCGACGCTTTCTCAAAGTTTGGACGGTGGTCTCTAGATGCACAGTGGTTTATCAGTGCCGTTTTTTGGTTATTAAATTATGATAATGTTTTATGTCCGATTTGCGCTGTGCTATTCTCGTTTTTAACTTCGACTTGGTGGTGCCTACGTAAATACTTTTGCATGCTCCGTAGTTGTAGTCCTTGCACGGAATTTTTTAAATTACGTTGCTTTTTTCCGTTGGAGGTGTTATGGACTTGGTTTTATTGAACATGCTTTTGAGTGTGTTACAGGGTTTATGGGCTATTTTAATTGTTTATTATTGTAACAGTTAGACTTGATTAGACGCTCTGATAGTTGAGGCACGTAAATTACCGATTTAAACGTTTTTTGGTGTTGCGGATTTTTCTTGATTACCTGCACACATCGATCTTCTATTATTAAAACGGAAGTCAATTTTTATTTCATATTAATTTTAATTAATTTTTATTGTGATTCGATTTATTATTAATTAAAATATAACTTAATCGATTTTATAGTTTACTTATTTAGTTTTAATTTTAAATTTTGTTTTTACACTTATGTTTTTTTCTTGTTATTTGTATTGTATCTTGTATCCAGTAGTCGACCGCTTTGTGTCTGTGTTGACTTTAATAATAAATAAATAAATAAATAAATAATGACCCCAGAATAGTCCCGAAAAGGTCCCGAAATAATATCGACGGATCCCGGACGGATCCCAAGAACTGATCCAGGTTTGATCCAGTGACGGCCCCAAAATGATCCCGAAATAGTCACGAAATGACCCTGACGGGTACCCGGACTGATCCCGAAAATCATCCAGAAATTATACCGGAACTGTCCCCAAATTAGCGCGAAATAACCCCGACGGGATCCCGAAACCATCCAGAAATGATCCCGGAAGAATCTTCAAATGATCTCGGAATACTTCCGAAAAAGTCCCGAATAATCTGGACGGGATCCCGTACGGATTGCGAAAATCAACCAGAATGGAGCCGGAAGGGTCCCAAAATCATTCCGAAATAGTCCCGAAAAGTCCCGAAATTACCCGAACGGGATCCCGAAAACCATCCAGAAATTATCCCGAAAGAATCCCTAAATGATCCCGAAATTAACCTGACGGATCACGAAAGTCATCCAGAAATGACACCGGAAGGATCCCAAATGACCCAGAAATAGTCCCGAATAACTTCGAAGGGATCCCGGCCGTATCCCGAAAATCATTCATCAAAATAATTCCGACGGGATGTCGGACGGATCCCGAAACCCAACCAGAATTATCCCGTAAAAGTCCCGAAATTACCCTGGCATAGTCCAGAAATAGTCCCGAAATTACCCCGAGGGGATGCCGAACGGATCGCGAAAACTACCCAGAAATGATCCCGGAAGGGTCCCCAAAATGATATCGAAATAGTCCCGAAAAAGTGCCGATATGACCCCGACGGGATCCCGAACGTATCCCGGAAACCATCCAAAATTAATCTCTGAAGGGTACGCAAATGATCCCGAAATAGTCAATAAAATCCCGAAATTACACGAGGGGATGCCGGACGGATCCCGAATCCATCCAGAAATCATGCCGGAATCGTCCCCCAAATGATCCCGAAATGATCTCGGAATAGTCCCGAAACACCGACGAGATCCCGGACAGATCCCAAAAACTATACAGAAATGATCCCGGAAGAATCCCAAATAGTCCCAAATTGACCCCGAAGGGATCCCAGACGGATCCCGAAAACCATCCAGAAGGTATTCCGGAAGGATCTCGATATGACCCTGACGGGACTACAAATAAGATGAAGGTAGATTATAATAAAAGCAACAATAAACAAATCAGCAGGCGCGTTGAAGCTAATGAAGAGTTACAAACAAACATACAGTAAAGCTAATAAAAGCGTGCTAATAAAACAATTAATGTAGGGAGATGGCGTGAGGAGAGGAGAGCACCACCGATGTTTTGCAAAATTGTTTCGATGTCGATCTGTATGAGCCAGATACAAAACTTTTATTATTTAGGAAAAAATTTATATTTAGTTATATACATTTATAGCTTTGTACCAGAGGGGGAGAAGGGGAAGGGAGGGGGGGGGGAGGAGACGAAAAGGTGTCGCTGCTCACTTTGTAAGCCCTAGACTTATTTTATCTATTGAGATTGTAATATTGGTGAAGCTCAGTAAACTTAAAGTTATAGGTGTAAAAATTATTAAAAAATAATTGTTCCAAGGGTCGTCGGACGTCCCCCTTTCCATTTTCGAAAAAGATTTCGCCAGTAGACTATTGTCTATCTGTGTCTCAAATTTCATCAAATCCGTGTTACCGTTCAGGGCGGGATTCAGTCACAAAGACGAAAAAATACAATAATTTAATTGTAACTGTTCCTAGGGGGCGGGGACCACGCCCCCTTTTCAAAGAGTTATAGCTAGTAGATCCTTCTAGACTATGTCTGTATGGGTGCCAAACTTCATCCAAATCCGTCCAGCCGTTCATGCGTGACTGATCACCAAAACAAACGTCTGGGCATCCAAACATCAAAACATCAAAACTTTCGCTATTACAAGCGATGTATACTGGAACGATTTTCCGTCATCCCTTTGTCAAATTTGGTTTCGAGACAAACCGGTTTCGGCGTGCGCCATCATCAGTGTCCATTTTCGTTCTGATATGTTGTTGTCGTTTGTCTTGCATTTATAGTTCGTAGCGTAGGTACATGAACAGGTATTGTCAAATTGATGTTTGTGTATATTTATGTGAGTATGCTGTGTGTTCATTCAGAACCGAGGGTGGTTTTTACTGATCGATTTGCGTGGCTGACTGAGTCAGATAAAGTCAGTAATTCTATTCGTTTTAAACCTTCTTTGTGTGTTTGATGTTTTGGTGCATTTAGTGCCCAGCAAACACGGTTTTCTAACGTTAGAGAAATATTTTAGTTTTACATTAGATTCTAATGTAGTTCTCGATTGCATTTCGAATCGAAACTAGGTTAAAGAACTAGGTTAGAAACGATTCGAATAACACTAAAAATGCGATGTTATGATTATTGTGTGGAATATTATAAGCTGCGAAATAAGTTTTTTTATTATATATAAGAAATACTAGTTAGTGAAAATGAATCAAAAAAGTTAAAAAGGGAAAGCGAGCAGATTATTGAACTGATATTTGAATGGCATGAAGAAAATGCTTCCTCATCCGTTCCTCAAACCGATCCTGAGGATCTTGAATTATTTTTTATTTTATTATAATTTATAAGCTTATAATGAAATAAAAGTATTTGATATAATGAAACAATGACAATTTCTTACTTACTCATCACTTCAAAATTCTTATTAGAAACCCATTAGCATTGACGTTAGAATTCGATTAGAATCCTAACCCTTTTCTCGATATCGAGAACTAAGTCCCCTTTTTTGTCGAGAATGCTATAATGCGCGACCTTAGAGAAATACGTTAGAATTCGATTCGTCTTCTAATCGTTTCCTAACCTAAATGTTTGTTGGGTGTTTAGTTGTTATTGTGTGTTCGTCTGTTGTACCTGTGTGATTTCTTTGTTTCTTGTAAACAGGTTTTAAAGGATCAAATATTGTGTCAGAAATTGTGTTTATCTGTTCGTTTATTATTCTACCGTGGAATGTTTTCTGTCTGTAGATTTCCATGTTTTTGATTACGTTGAGACGTCGGTCTTTTGCTTGTATGTGAAAGACCCTAACTGTTTTATTGATGTTTACTGGGGATATTCATTTTCGACCATGTGATTCGCGAAGTTAGACTCTGCTATAATGTTTGGATTCCGTGTTTGTTTTTTGTTGTAATCTCTAATGAGTTCTATAACTCGTTCTTATTTTCCGTCCTGTTTATCCTATATAACCGTTTTGGCATCCGCAGGTAAGCTTGTACGCCGTGGCTGCTAAACGGATCCTCTGAGTTAGTCTTAGTTCTTCGTTTTCGCCCTAGATTGTTCGATGTTTTGAACTCCATGTTAATGTCGCACTTTTTAACAAAAATTGCCATTTATATGTTGATTTTCCAGTATATGTCATAGTTGTCCAGGACCGGACACTCCAATGAGGCCCATTATTAATCTTAAATCAGCACCATGTTACAAACTGTCCAAATATTTAAAATAATATTGAAAGATACTCTGGAGCTAAGGAACGAATATGCAATAGCTAAGTAACACAACAGAACTAATAGAGAAACTTGAGAACGTAGAGCTAACAAAGAACAGCAATAAGTACTTTTTGACATAAAAGATTCATATGCATCAATACCACTATCGGAGACCTTGGACATAGTTAGCTCTACAATAGTTCATAATATAAAAAACAAAATAAAAAGTATGCAAATCACAAATACGCTAAGAACCACTTTACGTCAATACTATTCTCATTCAACAATAAAATATATAGTCTTGTAATGGGAAGCCCCACATCTGCTGTTCTTATGGATGTGTCCATGCAAAATCTGGATGAAAAGTACATACAAGAGCTGAAGTCCAAATTAGCCGGACGCATCCGCATCTTGCGCAACAAAATACAAAACACGGCTCCCGCTAGTATAAATAAATTAGCGGTACCCGACAGATAGTGTTCTGGGTCACCCTGATCCCACATTTTGGTCGATATCTCGACAACGCCTTCAACTAAGTGCCACTCCCCTTTTAAAACCTTCATTAATACCTTTAATTTGATACCCATATCGTACAAACACATTATAGATTCACCCCTGGGCCACCTTTATGGCGATATCTCGAAAAGGCGTCCACCTATAGAACTAAGGCCACTCCCTTTTAGATAATCATTAACACCTTTCATTTGATACCCATATCGTACAAAACGCATTCTAGAATCACCCCCTGGTCCATCTTTATGGCGATATTTCGAAAAGGCGTCCACCTTTAGAACTGAGGCCCACTCCCCTTTTAAAATACTCATTAACACCTTTCCTTTGATACCCAAATCGTACAAACACATTCTAGAGTCACCCCTGGACCACCTTTATGGCGATATCTCGAAAAGGCGTCCACCTATAGAACTAAGGCCCTATCTTTAAAATACTCAAATACTCATTAACACCTTTCATTTGATACCCATATCGTGCAAAAACATTATAGAGTCCACATTAATGCGATATCTCGAATAGGCGTCCACCTATAGAACTATGGCCCACTCCCTTTTAAAATACTCATTACCACCTTTCATTTGATACCCATATCGTACAACACATTCTACAGTCACCCCTGGTCCCGCTTAATGGCGATATCTCGCAAGGCGTCCACCTATAGATTGAGGCCCACTCCCATATAAAGATACTCATTAACATCTTTCACTTGATACCCATGTCATACAACCACTTTCCAGGTTACCCTCGGTTCACATTCCTATATGGTGATTTCCCCTTATTTTGTCTCCAAAGCTCTCAGCTGAGTATGTAATGTTCGGTTACACCCGAACTTAGGCTTCCTTACTTGTTTGTACATATAGCTGTTGAATGAAAATTAGATATGTTTCTCGCCATTATTTGCTCGCACATTTTTGGATTAATCGTCGAATTTTTACTTTTGCCCACAACGGTGAGCGTTTATACAATTTTCAATAATAGATAGATAATTAATTGAGGATCGCACTGCGACCATTGGTCTATTGTGCCCTCAACTGCTTCACAGCACCTCATCCAGCCGACTTCTCTGATGAACCCTAGCAGTTCACCTGGCTTGAGGGATTTGATGTGAGAGTGCTCTGGCCATGGTGAGCCCAAAAATTTTCAATAATACAAATATGTTTCCCCCAAACGGCAAATTAACATTCATAATGTCTTTTAAAAAGTTTGTGTCAACAATGGTAATTGCATCTTTAGGAACCATAGATACTCGTCCCAATAAATAAATCGGTTTCTTGCAAATACAAATTTAACAACTTACCACGTATGTATGTATGCATTTAACTTAAACGGTTTTCAAAACTTCAAATCAAAAATCAAGAGAAATAGCTGTACTTATTTCATTATTGCGGCTACGATTTCACAATCAAAATTATGAAGTTATATGTACGAATGTTTTAAGAACGTATGTATGTATGTATGTATATAAAAGTCTATTGTCAAATATCACCAGAAATCAGCTATCATCAGATGTTATATGTTTTCGTTCACACCCTCTATGATTGGAGTTTTCTATGATTAGTTTTCGGATGATTTCTTCCTGTTCTTCGGGTTTTACTACCTCCTGTTAAAAAAAAAAAAAAA
>JARSSU010015737.1:0-10254 GCA_029619165.1 Eurosta solidaginis | reverse complement strand
CCGATTCCTCAATGATTTTTTCAGACATCAATATATGCTATACACGATAGCATTTGGTGAAATTTGAAGCTTCTGTAGCTCATTTGATGAAATTTGAAGCTTCTAGCTGTTAAAATGGGGCTAAAATTGCGAAAATGTATATATACTATATATATATACTATATATACCACCATATATATACTATATATATACGTAAGCATTTGGTGAAATTTGAAGCTTCTAGCTCAATATACTATATATACCATCATATATATATTATATGTATCACCGATCTCTATGATTTTTGACACAACAATATATACTATATACGTAAGCAATCGGTGAAATTTGAAGCTTATAGCTGTTAAAATGGGGTAGAAATTGCGAAAAGTTATATATATATATATATATACTATATATACAACCGATCTCTATGATATTTTCAGACAACAATATATGCCACATACGTAAGCGTTCGGTGAAGCTTCTAGCTGTTAAAATGAGCCTAAAATTGCGAAAATATATATATATATACTATATATACCACCATATATATATTATATATATACGTAGCATTTGGTGAAATTTGAAGCTTCTAGCTGTTAAAACGGGGCAGAAATTGCGCAAAGTTTCTTATCTGAACAAACGGTTGTATGAGATATATACTATATATACCAACGATCTCTATGATTTTTCAGACAACAATATATGCTATATACGTAAATATTCGGTGAAATTTGAAGCTTCTAGCTGTTAAAATGGGGCTAAAATTTGCGAAAATATATATATATATACTATATATATATACTATATACCACCATATATATACTATATATATACGTAAGCATTTGGTGAAATTTGAAGCTTATAGCTGTTAAAATGGGGTAGAAATTGCGAAAAGTTTCTTATCTGAACAATCGGTTGTATGAGATATATACTATATATACAACCGATCTCTATGATTTTTTCAGACAACAATATATGCTAAATACGTAAATATTCGGTGAAATTTGAAGCTTCTAGCTGTTAAAATGGGGCTAAAATTTGCGAAAATATATATATATATACTATATATATATACTATATATACCACCATATATATACTATATATACCACCGATCTTTATGATTTTTTCAGACAACAATATATGATATATACGTAAGCATTCGTTGAAATTTGAAGCCTCTAGCTCTTAAAATAGGGCAGTAATTACGAAAAGTTCCTTATCTGAACAATCGGTTGTGGTGGATATATACTATATATACGACCGATCTCATAAATTTTTTCAGGCAACAATATGTGCAATATACGAAAGTATATGGTGAAGTTTGAAGCTTCAATCTGTTAAATTGGGTAAGATATTACAAAAATCCTCTTTTTCTGAAAAATCGGTTGTATGGAGGATATATGCTATAGTGGTCCGATCCGGTCGGTTCCGACAAATGTCTAATCGGACACCCAAATACACCCGCTCACCAAATTTTATCAAGATATCTAAAAATTGAGGGACTAGTTTGCATACAAACAGACAGACGACAGACGGACAGACGGACATGGCTAAATCAACTCAGCTCTTCAACCTGATTATTTCGGTATACTTAATGGTGGGTCTATCTATTTTCCTTTAAGGACTTACAATTTTCGGTTTCGTGACGAAATTAATATACCATTTCATTTTCATGAAAGGTATAAAATAGGTAGGTAATCTGTGTGAGGATGCAAAGCTTCACGTTTTTTGTGGTCTGCATGTAAAAACTATGACTACGAATCACGTATTTCAAAAATATATGACGTAAACGTAACTATTTGATGAAATTTGATGAATTTTGAAGCTTCTAGCCGTAAAAAAGGGGTCAAAATGACAGTTTATATGAAGTATATAATATATATACTACCGATCTCTATGATTTTTTCAGACAACAATATATGCTATATACGTAAGCATTTTGTGAAATTTGAAGCTTCTAGCTGTTAAAACGGGGCAGAAATTGCGCAAAGTTTCTTATCTGAACAATCGGTTGTATGAGATATATTCTATGTATACCACCGATCTCAATGATTTTTTCAGACATCAATATATGCTATACACGTAAGCATTTGGTGAAATTTGAAGCTTCTAGCTGTTAAAATAGGGCCGAAATCGTAAAAAAATATATATATATACTATATATATATACTATATATACCATCATATATATATTATATATATCACCGATCTCTATGATTTTTTGACACAACAATACATACTATATACGTAAGCAATCCGTGAAATTTGAAGCTTATAACTGTTAAAATGGGGTAGAAATTGCGAAAAGTTTCTTATCTGAACAATCGGTTGTATGAGATATATACTATATATACAACCGATCTCTATGATTTTTTCAGACAACTATATATGCTATATACGTAAGCAATCAGTGAAATTTGAAGCTTATAGCTGTTAAAATGGGGTAGAAATTGCGAAAAGTTTCTTATCTGAACAATCGGTTGTATGAGATATATACTATATATACAACCGATCTCTATGATTTTTTCAGACAACAATATATGCTATATACGTAAGCAATCGGTGAAATTTGAAGTTTATAGCTGTTAAAATGGGGTAAAAATTGCGAAAGTTTCTTATCTGAACAATCGGTTGTATGAGATATATACTATATATACAACCGATCTCTATAATTTTTTCAAACAACAATATATGCTATATACGTAAATATTCGGTGAAATTTGAAGCTTTAGCTGTTAAAATGGGGCTAAAATTTTCAAAAATATATAACAACAAAAAATATATGACGTAAACGTAACTATTTGATGAAGTTTGAAGCCTCTAGCCGTAAAAAAGGGGTCAAAATGACAGTTTATATGAAGTATATAATATATATACCACCGATCTCTATGATTTTTTCAGACAACAATATATGCTATATACGTAAGCATTTTGTGAAATTTGAAGCTTCTAGCTGTTAAAACGGGGCAGAAATTGCGCAAAGTTTCTTATCTGAACAATCGGTAATACACGTAAGCATTTGGTAAAATTTGAAGCTTCTAGCTGTTAAAATAGGGCCGAAATCTTAAAAAAAATATATATATACTATATATATACTATATATACCATCATATATATATTATATATATCACCGATCTCTATGATTTTCTGACACAACAATACATACTATATACGTAAGCAATCGGTGAAATTTGAAGCTTATAACTGTTAAAATGGGGTAGAAATTGCGAAAAGTTTCTTATCTGAACAATCGGTTGTATGAGATATATACTATATATGTATACAACCGATCTCTATGATTTTTTCAGACAACTATATATGCTATATACGCAAGCAATCAGTTGAAATTTGAAGCTATAGCAGTTAAAATGGGTAGAAATTGCGAAAAGTTTCTTATCTGAACAATCGTTGTATGAGATATATACTATTATACAAATACGTAAATTTCGGTGCGGGGAATATATACTATATATACGACCGATCTCATAAATTTTTTCAGGCAACAATATGTGCAATATATGAAAGTATATGGTGAAGTTTGAAGCTTCAATCTGTTAAATTGGGTAAGATATTACAAAAATCCTCTTTTTCTGAAAAATCGGTTGTATGGAGGATATATGCTATAGTGGTCCGATCCGGAGGTTCCGACAAATGTCTAATCGGACACCCAAATACATCCGCTCACCAAATTTTATCAAGATATCTTAAAAATTGAGGGACTAGTTTGCATACAAACAGACAGACGGACAGACGGACAGACGGACATGGCTAAATCAACTCAGCTCTTCAACCTGATTATTTCGGTATACTTAATGGTGGGTCTATCTATTTTCCTTTAAGGACTTACAATTTTCGGTTTCGTGACGAAATTAATATACCATTTCATTTTCATGAAAGGTATAAAAATAGGTAGGTAATCTGTGTGAGGATGCAAAGCTTCACGTTTTTTGTGGTCTGCATGTAAAAACTATGACTACGAATCACGTATTTCAAAAATATATGACGTAAACGTAACTATTTGATGAAATTTGATGAATTTTGAAGCTTCTAGCCGTAAAAAAGGGGTCAAAATGACAGTTTATATGAAGTATATAATATATATACTACCGATCTCTATGATTTTTTCAGACAACAATATATGCTATATACGTAAGCATTTTGTGAAATTTGAAGCTTCTAGCTGTTAAAACGGGGCAGAAATTGCGCAAAGTTTCTTATCTGAACAATCGGTTGTATGAGATATATTCTATGTATACCACCGATCTCAATGATTTTTTCAGACATCAATATATGCTATACACGTAAGCATTTGGTGAAATTTGAAGCTTCTAGCTGTTAAAATAGGGCCGAAATCGTAAAAAATATATATATATACTATATATATATACTATATATACCATCATATATATATTATATATATCACCGATCTCTATGATTTTTTGACACAACAATACATACTATATACATAAGCAATCCGTGAAATTTGAGGCTTATAACTGTTAAAATGGGGTAGAAATTGCGAAAAGTTTCTTATCTGAACAATCGGTTGTATGAGATATATACTATATATACAACCGATCTCTATGATTTTTTCAGACAACATATATGCTATATACGTAAGCAATCAGTGAAATTTGAAGCTTATAGCTGTTAAAATGGGGTAGAAATTGCGAAAAGTTTCTTATCTGAACAATCGGTTGTATGAGATATATACTATATATACAACCGATCTCTATGATTTTTTCAGAAAACAATATATGCTATATACGTAAGCAATCGGTGAAATTTGAAGTTTATAGCTGTTAAAATGGGGTAGAAATTGCGAAAAGTTTCTTATCTGAACAATCGGTTGTATGAGATATATACTATGTATACAACCGATCTCTATAATTTTTTCAAACAACAATATATGCTATATACGTAAATATTCGGTGAAATTTGAAGCTTTAGCTGTTAAAATGGGGCTAAAATTTTCAAAAATATATAACAACAAAAAATATATGACGTAAACGTAACTATTTGATGAATTTTGAAGCCTCTAGCCGTAAAAAAGGGGTCAAAATGAGAGTTTATATGAAGTATATAATATATATACCACCGATCTCTATGATTTTTTCAGACAACAATATATGCTATATACGTAAGCAATCGGTGAAATTTGAAGTTTTATAGCTGTTAAAATGGGGTAGAAATTGCGAAAAGTTTCTTATCTGAACAATCGGTTGTATGAGATATATACTATGTATACAACTGATCTCTATAATTTTTTCAGACAACTATATATGCTATATACGCAAGCAATCAGTGAAATTTGAAGCTTATAACTGTTAAAATGGGGTAGAAATTGCGAAAAGTTTCTTATCTGAACAATCGGTTGTATGAGATATATACTATATATACAACCGATCTCTATGATTTTTTCAGACAACAATATATGCTATATACGTAAGCATTTTGTGAAATTTGAAGCTTCTAGCTGTTAAAACGGGGCAGAAATTGCGCAAAGTTTCTTATATGAACAATCGGTTGTATGAGATATATACTATGTATACCACCGATCTCAATGATTTTTTCAGACATCAATATATGCTATATACGTATAATAGAAATTGCGCGAAAAGTTTCTTATCTGAACAAACGGTTGTATGAGATATATACTATATATACCAACGATCTCTATGATTATTTCAGACAACAATATATGGTATATAGGTAAGCATTTGGTGAAATTTGAAGCTTCTAGCTGTTAAAACGGGGCAGAAATTGCGGAAAGTTTCTTATCTGAACAATCGGTTGTATGAGATATATACTATGTATACCACCGATCTCTATGATTTTTCAGACAACAATATATTCTATACATGTAAGCATTTGGTGAAATTTGAAGCTTCTAGCTGTTAAAATGGGGCTATAATTGCGAAAAAATATATATATACTATATATATACTATATATATACCACATATATATACTATATATATACGTAAGCATTTGGTGAAATTGAAGCTTCTAGGTGAATATACTATATGTGATGCGTCGACAACGTTATGACTTAATACTATGCGTTAACGCACCCACAAAACGTTTAAGCTGCTCGCACCTTTAGAAGCGGCTGCCAAAATACAACCCTACAAATAAGAACAAACAAACCTTTTTATTGTAAATAATTGAATTGTCATTACTTCTTCACTTGTGTTTCCGTTTAATAAAATCATCATTAAATTCGCTAATAGTACCATATTGGTGACCCGCACGTTTCCGAACAATTCTTGAAATTTCTAAGTAAGAAGAATGTCTTTAAACGATAGTACAATGGTAACAGGTGGATTCTCCATTCCTGATGCCACACGTTCACAATTGCATACACCACGATTGCCGCTTCTCACGATGTCTGAGGAAAATATTGAAGCCTACTTTTATTCATTAGACTTCTGGTTCGAAGCTTCGCGAATTACAACTGACGCAGCAAAATTCAGCATCGTACTTGCAAGTGTACCTCCGACTAAACTTATGGAGCTTCGAACGCTTGTGGAGAGCGCACCTGCAACTGGACGTTACGCTTACATTCAGAAAAAGTTAATTGAGCATTTCACGAAAGCCAGCAACGCCGCCTCCAAAGATTTTTGAAAGAGCACACCTAGGGAATCGACGACCAAGTGATTTGTACAACGAGATGCGTCGCACCGCCGGCCCAACACTTAGTGAAAGCATTTTTGCAAGATCTTTGGGTAAGTCGTTTACCAGCCTACACACAGGCAGCAATAATTGCAACAAGTGTATCTATTAGCGAAAAGATTAAAATCGCCGATTCTATAACTGACTGTGTCGCTCTCAAAGAAGGGCAGGTATGTGAGGTTAGTGTCGAACCTCAACAATCACGTGAGATTTCTAACCTACGAGCCGAGATTGCTGCTTTGACTAAGCAAGTCGGAAAGCTTTTAGATAACCAAGGTGTAAAAGCTCGCCCACGTGCTAGATCTTTATCCCGCTCAATGGTCAAATCAAAGTCAACAAAGTTGTTGGTATCATGCCAAATTTGGCAATAAGGCAACTAAATGCCGGCAGCCATGTTCATTCGCATCAACTGATCAAAAGCAATCTACACAGTAACAATGCTCAGCTAATTTAATATCAGAGATCGGCAAACACTCTGGTTCTACGAAAAGTTATAGACTTTGCATTCTTGACCCTTCATCCAACATCAAGTTTTTGATTGACTCAGGTGCTGATGTTTCTGTCATTCGAAGTCAACAAAATTAGCTCGAGCAAGTCCTACAACTATGCAATTGTTTGCTGCGAACGGCACAGCCGTTTCTACTTATGGCGAAGTTATTTTAAATCTAAATTTAAAGCTTCGACGAGAGTTTTTGTGGAATTTCGTTATTGCGGACGTATCGCAAGCCATTTTGGGCGCAGATTTTCTTGGCTTCCACGGACTTGTTGTCGATTTACAAGGTCGACGGCTTATTGACCGAGTTACGCTACTCAAGGCCCCATGTTCGACGCAGGAGCTAGAATCTTCAAGCATCTCTACTATAAACTACACTCAAAAGTTTGCTGAACTGCTTAGAGAGTTCACTGAAATTACACGCCCGAAGCCGATCGGTAGCCAAACAACGTCATCAATCTTCCATCGAATTACTACGAATGGACAACCCACTTACGCACGACCTCGGCGCTTATCGCCGGAAAAATTAGCAGCTGCTCGTACGGAATTCGAATCTCTAATTAAGCTTGGGATTTGTCGTCCATCGTCAAGTAACTGGGCGAGCCCCTTGCATTTATTTCAAAAAGCCGACGGTTCGTGGAGGCCCTGCGGCGATTATAGAGCCCTGAACGCTATTACCACTCCGGACCGTTATCCGCTCCCTTTTCTCCAGGATTTTTCAACGATATTATCAGGTAAAACTATTTTTCTAAAATTGATCTACAAGAGGCATTTCATCAAGTGCCTATACACCCAGACGATATTTGCAAAACTGCGATTACAACCCCATTTGGGTATATGAGTTTACCCACATGACATTCGGCTTGCGGAGTGCTGCACAAACCTTCCAGCGTCTTATTAACGAAGTGTTTCGCGGATTGGATTTTACGTTTACTTATTTAGACGATATTTGTATCGCTTCGAAATCCATTGAGGAACACAAAGAACATCTCCGTTTGGTATTCAGTCGTTTGAGCACTAACAATCTAACGATCAATGTAGCTAAGTCCCGCTTCGGCGTATCAGAACTTGAATTTTGGGCCACTCCATTACGAAAGATGGTATTCGACCCTTACCTACTCGTGTAGACGCGCTGATTAGTTTTAACCTGCCTGTCGTTGCAAAAGAGCTTAAACGCTTCTTGGCGATGCTGAATTTTTATCGAAGGTTTTTGCCTAATGCTCTATTTCATCAATCGCCATTATTTGCTATGATTTCCTGGCAACAAGAGAAACGACACCACTTGTCTTGTGTGGACAGAGAACGCAAAAAAACATTTTGAGGCACGTAAGGCACAGCTCGCTAATTGTGCCATGCTAGTTCACCCTCTGCCGGATGCAGAGCTCTCACTCTGGGTGATGCATCCGACTACGCAGCCGGAGCGGTTTTAAATCAAGTTGTTGATGGGAATCTCCAGCCGCTTGGATTTTTTTCGAGGAAATACACCAGCCGAAGCGCGTTATAGTACATACGACCGTGAGCTTTCTGCGATTTACTTTGCTATGCGCCACTTTCGTTATATGGTGGAGGGTCGCAGTTGCCATGTTTATACTGATCATAAGCCTCTTACCTTTGCATTTCACAGGTACTACACAAAGCTTCAGATCGGCAAGTGAGACAGTTGGAGTTCATTTCACAAATAACAACAGACATTCGACATGTTAAAGGTGAGGATAATGTGACTGCTGACTTGCTTTCTCGCATTAACGCGCTTACGGCTACGCCTATTAACTACGACGAACTAGCTGATGACCAAATTAACGATGTAGAGCTAACTTCATATATTGACGGCAGTAAGAACCTTTCGCTCAAGTTAAAAAGCATTTTACTACCTTTTAGCCAAAAGAGAGTAGTTTGCGATGTTTTGACCGCTAACATTCGCCCTTTCATTACAAAGAAGTTCCGTAACCAGGCCCTACACGCAACACACAACCTATCGCACCCTGGTATGCGCGCCACAGCTAAATTGATGACTCAACGGTTTGTGTGGCCTGGTATTCAGCGCGACAGCAAAATATTTGCCAAAACATGCGTTCAATGTCAAAAAAACAAAATTTTCGTCACAATCAGAGCGTACTACAACGTCGAGAGTGTGCGAGACAACACTTTGCACATTTGCACATCGACATCGTCGGCCCCTTTCCGCTTTCGGATGGCAACAAGTATTGCCTAACAGTCATAGACCGATATACTAGATGGCCTGAGGCATATCCAGTACCAAATATGACTGCAACGAATTGTTGCTAAAGCACTTCTCAGTGGCTGGATTGCTCGATTCGGCGTACCCATTGATATCACTTCCGACCTCGGACGTCAGTTCGAAAGCGCCTTGTTTGGCGAACTGATGCGCTGCTTGGGAATTTCTCATTTACGCACCACTCCATATCATCCGCAGGGCAAATGGATTGATAGAACGCTGCATTGGACGCTCAAGGCCTCCCTTTTATGCCACCAAGTGGATCAGTGGACAACGTACTTGTCATTCATATTATTAGGCCTGCGTTCGGCTTTTCAAGCCGATATAGTTGCACTCCAGCTGAATTACGTACGGAACTACTCTTCGTCTACCATCAGATTTGTTCGTATCAGGTTCAAACTACGTCAACGAAGCGGATTTGGTTAGGGAACTGCGTAAGATAATGAATGAGCTACGACCGGTGGGACACGAGTTGGCATTCGCCGAAAAAGCCTTTTGTAAATGCAAAATTAGATTCGACAGACAACGTTTTCATCAGGGATGACTCAATTCGTCCATCCCTGTCAGCACCTTACAAGGGGCCGTACAAAGTTCTCAGCCGAATCCGAAATTTTATGTGATCGAGGTCAATGGGAATAAATCGAAATTTCCATCGATCGTCTAAAACCCGCCTTCATCGCACAATCTACAGCATTCTAGGAGGGGAATATTGTGGTGCGTCGACAACGTTATGACTTAATACTATGCGTTAACGCACCCACAAAACGTTTAAGCTGCTCGCACCTATAGAAGCGGCTGCCAAAATACAACCCTACAAATAAAAACAAACAAAACTGTTCTATTGTAAGTAATTGAATTGTCATT
>JARSSU010015736.1:0-24763 GCA_029619165.1 Eurosta solidaginis | reverse complement strand
TCCTCCCTCCTTAAAAACGCTTGTCTCCAAGCGTCTGAAAAATTTGAAACGCTCTTGTTGAGGGTGTGGGAACTTCTGACATAGCCTCTTCTTCTTGATCTGCCTGTCCAGTAGTTTCCGATGGCTGTTTTTATGTCTTTATGTTAACTCTCTAGCACTACATAGTACATTACTTTGTAAACTATTGGTTACAAGAGCTTGTTGAGATCGCCTCTGTCCCCACTCTTTCAAATGATTGGACGCCCTATGTTTGTGCATATTGCCATGTGATCGAAAGGTTTTAGGGCAGAACGGACAGGTGTATAGGTAAGTGCCAGTATGCGTACTCTCGTGTTCCTTAAAATAAAACATTTCAATTTATTTTTAGAGCTTCAATAATAATCACCAGTACCCGTAATGCGCGT
The DNA here is from genome assembly GCA_029619165.1 of Eurosta solidaginis. Classification (NCBI taxonomy): domain Eukaryota; kingdom Metazoa; phylum Arthropoda; class Insecta; order Diptera; family Tephritidae; genus Eurosta; species Eurosta solidaginis. The sequence goes on along the minus strand of JARSSU010015736.1, from coordinate 24,359 downwards.
GCACGTTTGAAATCTTTACCACACATTTTGCATGTAAACACTTTAGCTGAATGATGGTAGCTTATATGAGAAGCAAGGGCATGTCGGGTGCTCTTTACCCTGTCACAATGAGGACAGTTAAATTCTTGTCCAGATTCTTGATCTCTATGGGAAACCATATGCTTATTTAAGCAACGTATATTCTTCAATCGCTTCGAACAAATTTTACATTGTACTCCCGGGCGATGTGTTTCATGTAAGGATTCCAAGTGTGTCGCAAGATTTTGAGCTGTCTTAAAACACTTCCCACATATATCGCACACAGAACCATATGTATTCAAATGCACGGCTTTTTCATGTTGCTTTAAAAGTTGAGATGTTTTAAATCTGCAAAAAGGATACAGTAAAAAACAACCGGACCAAAGACGTAATTTGGTAAGTATTACCCTTTCGTACAAGTTTCGCAGATATAATTTTTGGTATTCGTATGTCTAGATTTAATATGATAGTCCAAAATATATTGCTTAGCAAATTTTCGGGAACACATTTTGCAAGGAAATAGCAAACTTTCGGTATCGAGATGAACGGTGTACATATGATTTTGATAATTATGTCGACTCGCTAATTGTTTATTGCATTTTTTGCACCTAAAAATATAGCATTAGTAATATTTTTTTAATCTCTAAATAAGGCCATCAGCGCAAAAGTTGTGTAGCACCATACTTTGTTGTCATATCTTTCTAAAAAACTGGGAATTTGAAGTGGATTTATCTTCTATTGGTATTAACTTCTGAACGGTTAAAGATAGTTTAACCATTTTTATTTTAAATAAATGCTAGAAATCCATAAAGTTGCTCTTGTGCTTAAAGTATAGTAGAGTTCTACAATTTATTCGAAACAAAAATGGTTAAATCAGCTAAAGCTAAAAATTTTTTTATATTAAATTGCAATTCACAATATGCACATGTACAAAATTGTATTTACACTGGAATTTTAATATTTGAAAAAATACAAATTATAATTTTAAAAATTTAGAAAGTTTTGATTTCAAGTTACAAAACGTCGATATTAAGGCCAACAAACTTAATTCTCAAACATTATTCTTTGGCCACAGTTTATGACCGAACATACTTTTTATAAAATTTAATATCACAGACATGGATACTAGGCTATATTTTGTCCAACATAACAAGTTTCCTAAGTGAATTGTTACGAAGAAGCGAAAGCAATAAAGAATTAACAAGTTTCTATAATAACCTAGACAATTAAAATACTCGATTTCTTCTAAGCAAATGTACTCTATCATTCGTTTATTTATTTATTTATTAAATAGATTATTTATTGTTAACCTTTTCTTAGCCATAGTCATTAGCTTTAAGTTTCAAGTTTAAATTGTTCCTATTTTATGCCTTTTACCGACTAGCACTATAAAATAATTTTTGCCAAATTGTTGTGCTGGGATGAATTGCCTAATAAATACAAATACAAAAAATACAATCAAAAATAATGTATCTTTTTTAAGAAATTAACCAGGTGCAGGGAAATCGCGAGAACCATAACCGCTATTACTGCCATAGTTAGAAAATCTGTTTATCCATTCCGTAACAAAGGTTTCTATGATTGGTGCTTACAACGTTTGTCGCTATTACCGTGATAATAATAACCAGTTTGCGAGGAAGGAGGTAAGTTAGTCTGCAATTAATTGCACTACTGAGACTTTAGGCAGTAGTACATACACTTCGACAAGAATTTAGTTTTAAACAGTCAAATTTTAAACTTATAACTTCACTTTAAATAACTAATCCATGTTTTATACGAATTGTTATGCTATTTATATATTTCTGCGTAAGTTGGTAGAATGCATTACAAAGTGCTCGCGCATTTTTTCGCATCCGACAGCACTTTATCGCCGAAGGCGATGGATATTTTCTCAGTGTGCTTAGTAGGGTTGGAAAGGGACTTTGCGGTGGACCATAGCTTACCCACACCGGCAGAGGGGTTACAATTTAAGTGCTCTCTGGTTGTTGTTGTAGCGATAAGGAAACTCCTGGAAGGCCTTGGTGTGTGTTATCGAGTTGATGGTCCTTTGCCGGATGCAGATCCGGTACGTTTCGGTACCACGTCCGACCATCTCGGGAGCGATTTGTTATGACCACATGCGACCTTCAAGGCCATCCCGCCCTCCACCCCCTAGATCCATAAGGAGTTCGGGGTCGCCAGAGCCTCGGCTGTTAATGAAACATGATTCGCCACTGATAGGTGGGGTTGACAGTTGGGTTTGGAGAAGCTATATATTGCGCTGGCAACCTGAAAAGGTTGCGCTATACAACCCCTTGAATCTCGTAATTTAGTTGCCTCTTACGACAGGCACACCTACCGCGGGTATATTCTAACCCCCTAACCCGCTGGGGGTTCATATATCCTTCAGATACATTTGGTTCGGATTTGTTCGTTCTGTTCGATTCTAATTTTTTTCATAAGTCATCTTTCATTTAATTTTTCAGTGCCATAATATTTTGAACAATATTTAGTTGTTAATTAGTTAGTGTAAACTTGTTTTTCATACCCAATTGTATGAGCTTCATTGTGCATTTTCTAAGTGCATTTTCTTAACACTTTGTTAAGAAACTCAAAAACTCAAGTGCTTATGGGCGTCTTCTTTTTTATGTAGGTCGAAATGTGAAAGATTGGAAACTCTTATTTTATGATCAATCGCTTGATAATTTTGGCTTTTCCAGCGCATTTGCTTGAATAAGATTTTAGAACTATAAAAAACATATTATGTATTATTTACTTGAAAAAGTCTGGATCCTTATGAAGTTTTAGATGATCTACATATGCTGTTCGTTTGATGAACCGATTATTACAACATGGTATATAGCCCACGCAATTGTGGACTTCACGAAAATGTTTTTTCAAATTACTGAAGTCTGTAAGCGATTGCGAGCACAAGCAACAGCTTAAATGTGTATTCTCAGCTAAATACTGATCAAGCTCCCGTGCTAATAAAGTTTTCGCAGCTCTGAATGTACAGAAAAAAATTTAAATTTTTCGAAGAAAATATATAGTTAAGTTGTTTTGCTGCCGAGCACAATTTGCCATTTGCAATTATGGATCATTTAAATATGCTTATGAAAAATGGCATAACTTATTCTAAAATTGTGAACAAATTTTGCATCAATAGAATTAAAGCACAGAAAATAATAACTCAAATAACAGGGCCAGAAAATTATAAATCCATAATTGCATTTTGTCAGAAGAATTATTACTCTCTAATAATCGATGAATCGACTGACATAGCATTGATGGTAGCATTTCGCAATGAATGGGTACATTTGTCCTCATTTAGGACTTCGGTTACCGCTGAAAATATCATCGACTATGTTGCGAAGAATGCTGCTATTAATGCGAATGAAATTTCATGTTTCGCTTTGGTGAAGAAAGATGTGGCTCCGGATTCGTTAAAACGTATAACCTTCAAATTGGGAGTACCGCCTAATTATTATAACAAGCTGTTCGACCATTCGCTTTGGCCATCTGGAGTGAACGTGAGACCCTTCCGGAATTTTCTTTAATTGGGGGAATAAGCTCCGGAAATCTATTACCATCCTCCCATGTACCGAGCTCAGTATTATGTCCTAGCATTAAATATTCTCTGTACTACCAGAATGTGAGTGGCATGCGTAGTAAATCCCTCCAGTTTCTTCGCTGCACATCATTTCATGAATTTGATATTATCGCCATCGCCGAGACTGGCTTGCTGAAAATTTGTCATCGTCTGAATATTTCGATAGCTACTACAAGGTTTATAGAAAGGATCGCTGTCCAATCGCATCAGGGTTATCTCGAGGGGGCGGTGTTTTATTGGCTATTAGGTCTGACTTTTGTAGCCAAATGATAACATTGCCTCAGCCAATGGTTCATGTGAACAGATCTGTTTGTGCATTAAAATGTCATGTAACAAATTTTTAGTTATAGTATTATCCTATATTCCACCCAATAGCAATATAGAATTATATAACGAGCATTTGGATAATCTCATATACATTATTGATATCGCTAAGGATAACGGTGAAGTAGTTTATCTTGGTGATTTTAATTTATGTAATATTTCCTGGCTTAATAACAACAGAACTCTAGCTCCAGTAAATCTGAAGTCAGACATTGATTTGTTTTTTACGAGTACACTGTTATCTAATGGGTTTAGTCAATGTAACGCCGTATTAAATAGCGGTGGAAAAGCGCTAGATCTGGTGTTTGTATCAAGTGACCTTAAGGCTATCTGTAGTTAACACTTTTCTCCTTTTTCCTTAAATTGTTTTCACCATAAAGCACTTAATATCAGTTTTGAATTTTATAACTTTGATCGCGTTACAGTTGACTCAATACAGCAATACGAGTTTTTAAAAGCCAATTATTCTGCAATTAATGATTTTCTAAACTCAGCTGATTGGTTATTTCTGAACACACCAAATAGTCCGCTGTTATCTTATAAAAACTTTCTTGCCAATAACTCAAGCAATATCAAAATATGTTCCGCTAAAACGCATATCCACAAATAATAAACCACCTTGGTTTAATAAACGTTTATGTAATCTAAAAAATAAAAAGAACAAAGCCTTTAAATGATTCAAATTAAGTCAAAACGAGAGGGACTTTCAATACTTTGAGCGACTTTCAATACTTTGAGCGACTTCGTATTGACTTTGATTGCCTTCACACATTTTTGTTCAAGCAGTATATGTTTAAAGTTGAATCAGGTCTCAAATCTTATCCATCATCTTTCTGGCAGTACATTAATTCAAAAAGAAAGTCAAATGGGTTTCCAACTACATTTATGTTTAACGGGTTAGTTTCTGATAACCCACAGGCTTCATGCAATCTGTTCGCTGAATTTTATCAGGGGGGTCTTTGAAGTGCACGACAATCAATCTCTTCCTACTACGGCTCTCCCATCATTACCGCCGATTTGTTGTGGATGAGTGTGATGTGACTCTTGCGATTTCGAACCTTAAGTTCAGCACAAAGTTGGATAACGAGGGACTTTGTTCCGCAGTTTTCAAAACTTGTTCACAAGCTTTAGTGGGTCCAATTACTAATATATTTAACCCATGTCTTTCCAACGGCGTTTTTATTGATGCCTGGAAGGTGTGCTCTTTACACCCAATTTTTAAATCAGGTGAACGACATAACATTTGTAACTATAGGCCTATAGTGAAACAGAGCACAGTGGCAAAGTTGTTTGACAGTGTCATTCAATCAAAACTCTATCTTCACGTACGTAATATACTTCATCCCTGCCAGCACGGTTTTATGCCTGGTAGATCTACGTGTACTAATCTACTCCTAGTCACGCACGAGATCGTTAAGGCATTCAATTGCCAGTCCCAACTTGATGTGATATACACAGATTTCTCTAAGGTAGACCATGAAGTTTTGTTGCATAAATTAAAAATGTACGGCATTACTGGTCAGCTACTGAAATTTTTCTCTAGTTTTCTTACTATTTGTGAAAATGGGGTCCACCACGTCCAGCACTTGTGTTAATGCGTGGTCAGGTATTCCGCAGGGAACCCACAGCGGCCCTTTATTGTTTCTACTATTTATTAATGATTTACCCTTTCACTTTAAATATTGTTTAATGTTTGCTGACGATGTCAAACTCTTTCTGAAAGTTGATAGTACCTCTGATAGCGTTAAGTTGCAGCATGATTTAACTTCTTTCGAAGCGATGTGTAGTTTAAATCATTTATATTTAAATATCACAAAATGCTCTATAGTAACATATGCTAGGAAGCCGGATATTGTTCTCTTCAACTATCAGTTGGATACTAATGTGCTTAATCGTCTGCCAGATATGAAGGACCTGGGTGTGATATTTGACACCAAGCTCTCTTATAATAAACATATCGATTTTATAACCTCCAAATCGTTTGAACTGATAGGTTTCATTCAAAGAAATACTAGGGATTTTAGAGACCCAAATACCCTTAAATCTTTGTTTACTGCTCTTGTACGGAACCGGTTAGAATATTGCTCCTTGGTTTGGAGTCCGTACTACGATCTATACTCAGAAAAAATTGAAAGAGTTCAGAGAGTCTTTACGAAATATGCTTTATATAAAACTAACTTCGAAGGTGGTCGTCCGCCTTACATTGGCAGAAGGAAGCTTCTCGGCCTGCAGTCTTTACATGACCGAAGAATTTGCTGCTCATTACTATTTGTATATAATGTAATTAACCATAATATCAATTGTGATGACATAAAGGCTTTGTTCAATGTTTATATTCCGCGCAGATCGCTAAGAGCTAATCGCTTATTTGCTGATTCAGTTAGTAAAACTAATTACTCGTTGAATGAACCCATTAATAGGTGTATCCGCCTTTGTAATAGTTACGCTAATGTTATTGATCTCAATTCAATTTTCTATACGTTTAAATTAAGCTTGTTTACACGGTAAGATTTATAAATCAGTAGACTGAAACTAAATAAATAAATATATGTATATCAAAAAATTTGGCAGTTTCGATTCGAATTTTTGATAAATAGTGAATTGATAGATTTTTAGATTTGATACCCTTGACCGATAGTAGCACGAATGCCATTATTAAATCTTTGAAAGACCATTCAATACCACTTGAAAAAATGATAGGTGTCACTGCCGATAATTGCTCGGTTATGATGGGAGCAAAAAGCGGAGTGCAAGCAAGGCTGAAGCAAGTTGTTCCAAATATGCATGTTAATGGATGTGTTTATCACATTTTAAATTTAGCTTCAATGGCCGCTTGTGATGTATTTCCCAACAAAATGATAAATTAGGACGACAGACTTTCAGAGTTTTAAAGAACATTTCGGTACAGAAATGCATGTTATACGAAAGTACGCCCCCAGAAGGTGGCTTTCGAGACAAACAGCCATAGATAGAATTCTTGATGAATGGTGGTGTCCTCTCGCTTTTGTTTAACTTCTACATATCAAAGCTACCTTGGCTACCAGAAGGAGTTACTATCGTTTCCTACGTCGATGACTGCACAATAATGGTCACAGGCCCAGGCCCACAGATCGATGAGCTTTGCAACAGAATAAACGAATATCTCCCTGACCTCTCAAGTTTTTTCGCCTCGCGAAACCTGGCATTATCACCGACTAAATCCTCCGCGACACTATTTACAACATGGACGTCCCAAATGTCGACCATTTTGAACATCCACGTCGATAGCACTACGCTACCGACTGTCCTACACCTCAAAATCTTGGGTGTGAAGTTTGATCAGGATCTACATTTTGGTGAGCATGGAGCCACAATTGTACCGAAAATCCAGAGCCGTTATAAAATCCTCATATCTCTTGCTGGCAGTAATTGGGGAAAAGATAAAGAAACGCTCATTACCACTTACAAAGAAATTGGCCTGCCGATTGCATGCTACGCGTCCCCGATATGGTCGCCAAGCCTAAAGACTACTCACTGGAAGAAGCTACAGGTCTGCCAAAATACTGCCCTCAGAACCGCTACGGGTTGTCTTCTTTTGTCCCCAGAACACCGTCTACATAATGAGGCGAGAATACTCCCCATTAGGGAGAGAAATGAAATGCTAACCAAACAGTTCCTGTTGAATACCCAGAACCCTGGGCATCCCAACAGACATTTGATTGACGAGCCAACACCGCCCAGGGGCTTAAGGAGTCATCTCCGTAAGCATTATGAGGAAATACGGCACCTGAGAACTCAGCCATATGAAGCCAAAAACACAAGCAGGTCCTCAGTGAACTCCACAAAGAGGCGTCGGACCTTTATGCCAGGAATTTCCCGGTGAATCTAGTACTCAAAGAACACTACCCAAAACTTGCGGAAGAGGAACGCACACTCCCCAGGGAAACGCGAGTCACTCTAGCTCAACTTCGATCAGGATACTGTAACAGGTTAAACTCTTACCTATCCAGAATCAACCCCGAGATACAAAATGTATGCCATGCTTGCAATGTGTCCACACATGACACCAACCATCTCTTTAACTGTAATGTGGAACCAACGCATCTAACACCCCTCTCATTATGGCCCACCCCTGTTGAAACAGCAAGTTTCCTTGGACTCCCGTTAGAGGATATTGATGACAATCTGTGATCGGTCGCACCTATTGGATGGGGCAAAGCACTGCTACAACAACAACATGAGAGCCTTAAAAAATTCAAGGATTTAAATATATGCAGCTTTTGGAAACAATTAAGATCAGTTAAAAATAAATTAAATGCGCAAATGTTTTCCAATATTTATAGAATAGTTCAAGGCATATTGTCGATTCCACAATTATCCACAAACGTAGAAAGGATATTTTCTATACAAAATTTAATTAAAACTAAGTGTAGAAATAGACTTCAAATAAACACAGTTTCGAATTTAATAAAAACAAAAAACTTGATGAAATCAACTAACAATAGTTGTCATAATATAGATACGACAAAAAGATTTTTGTCAACTGAGGTATTTAAAGAACTCAAAGAAGAAGAACTGTTAATGCAGTGATTGAAACATGAGTTATTAGTATAGATGTAGGCGACAATTTGTCAACTTTTATAGCTGAATCAAAATCTTTTGTACCTAAAATGTTTTTATGAAATGTTTTTGCATTGAATGCAGCTGTTATTTTTTTTTAATATTAATTTTATGTTCCTTACTGGTATTCAATAAAGAAATGTACACTAGAAGACCCGGCAGACGTTCTCCTGCCCTAAATTTGGCCTATCTGCATACATTTTAATAAGCTTTTTCCGTCTGACTCTGCCCTCCCCCCTATTCACTTTTTCCTAATCCTTTTATTCACTCCTCCCTCCGTCTTTTTCACTTCATCTATCTCCATCTTCGTCTCATTCTCTCTTTCACAATCTTCTTCTCTCTTTTCTCTTCTCTCAATTTCTTCTCATTCTTCTGCATCCCTTATTGCCTGTCCCAGAGGGTGGTATGTATTTCATTCCAGTCCCAGTCCCAGTCCAACTCCGAGTCTCAGTCGCAGTCCTAGTCCTAATACCAGTCCCAGTCCGTCTCTGGATAATATATTACTCTGTACTAAAGCACTCATCAACAGCTTTCATTTGAAATCCATATTGTATAAACACTGCCTAGGCATTCACTGGCCCACGTTTTGGCCTATATTTCGAGACCCTAGTCACCCAGGGCCATCTCGCCCTCCCCACCCCCTAGTTCCATGAGGAACTTGAAGGCGCAAGAGCCTCGCCTGCTAAATATGTGTATGATACATTCATATTTGTAACAGGATTCCCCTCGCGTAGGTGAGGTTGGCCATGTAAATAAAATCCTAGGTAATGTTTATTTAATTCTAAGTCGTTTAAGAATGTCCGCCTGTTGTTGTTGTTGTAGCAGTGCTTCGCCCCATCCAATAGGTGCGACCAATCACAAATTGTCATCAATGTTGCTGTTTCAACAGGGGTGGACCATAACACTGTGCAACAACCCGTTGGTATTGGACCAAACCCACTTTTTTGTAGAGATTGAGGCTTAAGTAGACAAAGTACTATCTCCATTTTTCGAAGTTATCCTCCAAAAAATATATATCGGCTTTCGAAGTTCGAAATTCTACATTTCGAAATTTGTTAACGCGGTCAGCAAATTTAATAGTAAAAATCTGGTCGTGGTCCGCTCTTTTCCCTTATTTGAATGGCTGAATTCTTTTTCTGAAAAATTACAGTACGAGCAATTCCAGTGGAGAGTATGTGCAGACATGAAAGTAGTAGCCACTATCATGGGACTACCTGACTTTTCATCTCGTATAACAGTTGTTATACTAAATTTCTCAAAAAAAAATTCAGCCCTCAAATATGGGAAAAGAGCGGACCACGACCACATTTACTTTTTAATTTGCTGAACGCGTTAACAAAAAAATAAAATTTTGAAATGTAGAATTTCGAAAGCCGATATCTATTTTTTGGAGGCTAACTTCGAAAAATGGAGATAGTACTTTGTCTACTTAAGCCCCAATCTCTACAAAAAAGTGGGTATGGTCCAATACCCAGAAAAAAATTTGATTTTTTTCGCATAGTGTAATGAGAGAGGTGTTAGAGGCGTTGGTTCCACAATACAATTGAAGGGTTGGTGTCAGGTGAGGACACATTGCAAGCAGGGCATACATTTTGTATGTCGGGGTTGATTCTCAATAGGTATGAGTTTAACCTGTTACAGTATCCAGATCGAAGTTGAGCTAGAGTTGCTCGCGTTTCCCTAGGGAGTGTGCGTTCCTCTTCTGCAAGTTTAGGGTATTGTTCTTTGAGTACAGGATTCACCGGTCAATTCCCGACATAGAGGTCCGACGCCTGTTTGTGGAGTTCACTGAGGGCCTGCTTGATGGCTTCATACGGCTGTGTTCTCAGGTACCGTATTTTCTCATAATGCGTACGGAGATGACTCCTTAAGCTCCTGGGCGGTGTTGGCTCATAAATCAGATATTTGTTGGGATGCCCAGGTTTCTCGGTATTCAACAGGAACTGTTTGGTTAGCATTTCATCTCTCCCTAATGGGGAGTATTCTCGCCTCATTATGTAGATGGTGTTCTGGGGACATAAGAAGACAACCCGTGACGGTTCTAAGGGTATTTTGGCAGGCCTGTGGCTTCTTCCAGTGAGTAGTCTTTAGGTTTGGCGTTCATATCGGGGACGCTTAGGCCGGCCAATTGCTTTGTAAGTGGTAATGAGCGTTTTTTATCTTTACCCCAAATGCTGCCGGCAAGAGATTTCAGGATTTTATTACGGCTCTGGATTTTCGGTACAATTGCGGCTGCATGTTCTCCGAAATATAGATCCTGATCGAACGTCACAGCCAAGATTTTAGGGTGTAGACAGTCGGTAGCGAGTTGCCGTTGACGTGGATGTTCAATATGGTCGACATTTGGCGCGTAGGTGTTGTAACTAAGTTCGCCGATGATTTTGTCGGTGACAATATCAGGTTTCACGAGACGAAGAAACTGAAGAGATCAGGGAGATAGCTGTTTATTTTGTTGCAAAGCTCATCGCTCTGAAAGCTTTCAAGGTGGGATTCAAGGGGTTGTGTAGCGCAATATATAGCTTCTCTAACCCAATTGTCAACCTCACCTTCGAGCGACGAATCCCGTTTCACTAACAGACGAGGCTCTGACGACCGCAGCTCCTCATGGAACTTGGGGGTGGCGAGGGAGGGATGGCCTGAAGGTTTAATGTGGCCATATAAATTGTTCCCGAAATGGTCGGGCTAGCACCTTAATGGTGCTGTGTTACCGGAGCGTACCGGATCTGTATCCGGCAAAGGACCATCACATCGATAACACTCCCCAAAGCCTGCGGAGAGCAACCTTATTTTTTTTATTATTATTTATTTATTATTACGGTCTTTAAAACCTAGTTTAGGTTAAAATTAAAAGATTAGCATAAATACTCATGTCACATTTAGTGACGTACAATATAAAAACAGTTTTTCTTTGAACTTACTAATATTTTCACAGTCTTTTATCTCAGACGGTAACTCGTTGTACATTTTATACCCTAAATATTCTAGAGATTGTGGAATTGTGGATTTCATGATTATAATGTATTTTACTACTCAGGTAATTCGGTAACATTCCTAACATAAGTTGGTGTATAAATTTCAATGTGAAATAACTAACTGACTGTTTAATACTAAGCCAGTTTAATCTATTGAGCATTACGATTTTTGGGCGTTCTTGGAGGACATTTTAAAATAAATCGCATTGCCTTGTTTTGCTGTATTTGAAGTTTCTTAATATATATATCATTACTTAATAGCAGAATAGTAGGACAATAAATAAAGTGTGGTTCAATAATTGAAGGATTATGACTTTGACTGATGTGTTTACATGTTCTATACATGAAGCCTATTTTCTGTGCAATTTTCCTTTCCAGATAAGTTACATGCTCTCCAAAATTTAGATTATCATCAATCAAAACTCCTAAATACTTAATTTTGTCCACTCTTTGGATTTCCATGTTTTTTACCTTCAGCGTAATATTATTTAAACTATTTTTACCTATGATATTAGTGTTTTTTACAAAATATCATGAACTTAGTTTTTTTCGACATTTAAATTCAGTTTTCTAAGGCATAACCATTTGTATAGCGAGTCCAGGTCTTCTTATACTTTCAGCATGGCACATTCTGCATATTTTTCACTTATGATAAGCAATTCATCATCCGCAAATAGACGTATTTTACAATATTTTAAGCATCTTTTCATTGATATACAGTGTAAACAATATTGGCGCCAAGACCGAGCCTTGTGGTAAACCAATGTTAACATCCACCACTGATGAAACTTCCTTTCCAATTATCGTTCTCTGCTTTATGTCGCTCAAATAACTCTGGAACCATTCCAACGCCTTTTCTCTTATACCAATTTTAAACATAACGTCCAATAACTCAGATCTATCGACAGTTTCAAAAGCCCGTTTTAAATCCAAGAAGACAGACACCGTAAATTTTTCGCTCTTCTTTCCAATCTGCAATTACCATATTCAACGCTTTTTCACAAGAATGGCTCTTCCTGAATCCCGATTGTTCTGGGATAATCACATTGTGCCACAAGTTGATTCTTCACCACTGTCTTCATCTGTAGGTAACGTGTTAATTGGACGTAGTTCCTCAAGTTTCATTGTATTTTTTACTTTTTCCACAGGTATTATTGTTGAAATTTTCCAGTAACTAGGTACAATACCGCTGTTTAAGGACTCGTTAATTAGATCTTTGTAGAAATTAGCAGTATATACCATGGCATCTTTAAAGACACCCTCCGATAAAAGATTGTCGCCGCCATATTTGTTTTTAAGTGATTTTGTGATAATAATAATATCGTCCACTACAATGTCAGTAAATTTAAATGTTTTAAATGGATTACTGTGATTTGCGCTTATTTCATCCCCATTTACAATTTCTTCGATGCTATCATTAATTTAGGCAATACTTTGTATAAAAAAGTAATTTAGGGAATTAGCCATATCATATTCATTTTCCAAGCATTCGTCGTTAATTACAATTTTTAGACACTTCCACATACGTTTCATATCGCCATTGTTATTATTTACTGTATCTTCCATGTATTTCTTTTTTTTTATAAATTATGGTTCTTTTATATATTTTCTTAATGGCGTTATATTCGTCCCAAAATCCAGTATTTCGAGCAGTTTTATAAGATTATATTTTTCTTTTATGCAGGTTTGTTAATTCGCGGTCGTACCACTTATTTCTTATCTGTATTTGGGTCCTCTTTATATAAGTCAGTGCTTGCATAGCCTCAGTTAAAACTTCGTTCAGGGCTTTAGCTTTAGTTTCTACTCCGGAAATTGAAAAAAAAAGCTCAAATCGCATGTTCGTAGCAAAGTTAAAAGATTTTCAGCACTATAGTATTCCCAACATGTAACAGTGGCATATCTTCTCATTTTACAAAGCTTTGTTGTTGGCACTTCGATGTGGATTCACTGCTTTAACTTTATCATTGTTACTGAATAGCAAATCAATCCTTGTAGACGAGTACTCTGTTATCCTCGTGTCGAAGTTTATCCTTTGTATCATTGTCATTTGTGCAAATAAACTTGTTAGCTGGTTTGAGTATGTTGACGATACAATTACGTTGATATTAAAATCACCAATTATTAAATTATTATCCGCCGCCTTGAGATGTTCAGTGATGATTTCATTTAGATAAGTAATAAAGGTGGAGTCACTGCTACTTGGTGAGTGATATAGTACACCGATTTTCCATTTAACGCACATTCATGTTGATGGCTTTATTACAAACTATGCTAGATTGTATATTTTCATACACATACATGACAACACCGCCAGTATGCCTACTTTGAGAGTCACAACGAATGCATTTGTAGGTCGGAATACTAAGTTCAGAATCCAAGATATGTTCTGTTGTACACGTTTCCGTACATAACACAATACTTGGTCTTCTTATTTCAATAAGACGTTCCAGCTCGATTTTATTTGCTATAATACTATTAATATTAAGATAAATGCATTCCAAGTTGTATATATTGCTATCTCGATTTAAATAATATTTTGAATTTTGTGTTGCATTAAGGATCTTCTTTGGTTGCTAATAAAGAATTTTCTTTTTCCTTGCATCTAACTTTTGTTGGTATACGGGACAAGTTCTATCCAGGGTATCATGGTTTTCGTCAAGTCCTAGATTCAGCTCCTTATTTGCTTTTATGCAGTTAATGCACTTGTTTACTGCATCTTTTATGCATTGTGTATGTTTATGCTCACCCAAGCATTTTGTGCATACTTCCTTTTCCTTGCAGTTAGCCGCTTTGTGATTGAAGCCTCTGCATTTAAAACAACACAATACCTGCACTGCATCATATACTCGGCAACGTTCCCAACCTACATTAAGCCTCTCTCCAGCTAGTACATTTGCGAACGCTTCAACATTCATTTCTATCGCAGCATTATAGTAGTTTTTCGGGTTCTTTTTCACTTCATATTGCTTAACAATGTTGATGTCCGTTTCACTTAAACAAATGTTTTGTCGTTGAATTCTTTGCACCAGTTCCTCGTCGCTATATTTAAAATTTATACCAGTCACCATGACTGCTGGTTTAACTTTTTTGGGAATCTTAACCTCATAGTTATTTCCCAAATTGTTCTCAATGCTATTTTTTATTTTGTCGCTTTCAACAATAACAACTCCGCTTTGTCTTGCTACTATATTAGTTATTTGCAGCTCTTTAGGATCAACTTTCGAGTTTAGGTCAGTTTTGGTTTTTTCAATATTTTGCCTTTTATTCGGCTTGACAATTAAGGGATGATTATTTCTAATGTCTGGCAACACTTCTTTTTTTTTGTCTTTCATATTTTGTTATCGCTGCGTATGACACTTTGGCTTCAACACTATTAACATTTTTCTTTATTTCATTGCACATTTTTTTATTCTCTTTACTTATTTCTTCAATCATTCTTATTGTCATCTTTGTTTGTTTTCAACTCATCACAGACCTGCTCGCTGCTTCGCTTGAAGCCTTCAGCAATTTCCCGTATTTTGTTCACTTCTACAACACTCTTTTCGCATGATTCTTGCGCTTTTTGCATTGCCTTAATTCTGTCGCTAAATGCAACTTCCACTGCTTTTAAAACTTGCTTTATTTCTCTTTCATTTTTCTTGAGAGCATTATCAAATTCCCTACAAGAATACTGACTATCATCTGATTATCAGCAATGTCAACCTAACGATCAGCGCCTCATACAAACTTTCTATCACAAACTTAAGGGGACTTGCGCAAATGTGATGTAAACAACTGTGTACGTGTGAGTTTTTGTCTCCTTCTTATACACTAACATGGCCTACTGATTAAGTATATAGCCGTACTGCTCACTCTCATTCCTTTTCCTGGATCAGTGCTGACACTCTAACTATCAAAAAGTGTCATAAATGATAGTTTACTGTAGATATCAGGTTTGACTGTTATACTATCATAAATGACCATTGTTAAATTCCGACAAAAATGAAACAATGCTTTTTATTTACTTTATTTCATTACGTTTTTAATTTTGTACGTGATAAAAGCATACGTGTTTGTTATTTGTTTAAAATAAATAGTTTTATAAGAATTCGAGTTCAGAATGTTTAAATTCAGAAAATAACAAAACAACAGAAGAGCGCTTTCCTCATGCGGAAACACATTTAAAAATGAATTATTTTTCGCGTATCAATTTTTTGAGTGCGCCCCATACATTCCGACAGCTTTCGGTATTTTTTAATATTATTTTTGATTTTTTTTCTTTTAGCATGGAGCTTTGAAATGCTCTCTTTTTCATTTTTTAAACTTATTTTTTATATGGTTTTCGTCGGTTGAAAATGGCGGAATTTAAAAAATAACAAAACAACCGTGATAATCATTTGATTGTCATACGACAGTCAGTAGTGACAACATGATTAAATCGGATAAACTGTTCTCGCATACATAAAATTCCGTTGAGAATTATGTATCTGTCTCACATGCATAATGGTATCTGCTGTATGTTCTTTTGTTCTGTACCAGGTGTCCGAAGCTTTCCTAGTTTGAGTCCTTTTTCATGATTATAGCCTTTCGTCGGGAACATGCGGACATGCGTGAGCGAACAAAGGAACATACATAAATTTGAATATCAATGTTTACGTCATCGCAGGATTAGCATTGTCAATTACAAGTGTGAGTGTATTAGTAAAACTGTCAGCGTTTCTTGTAGGGTTCATTCCGCTACTCAGATCAGTGATGATAATCATGGTACATTTGTACTTTTTTTGGTACATTTCGCTTCCCGAAAGTACGTTGGTACTACATTGACATATTTGGTACATTTTTTGTAAAATACAGGACTACACTTTAAGTCATTTGCAAAGCAGCTCTGAATGTACAGAAAAAAATTTAAATTTTTCGAAGAAAATATATAGTTAAGTTGTTTTGCTGCCGAGCACAATTTGCCATTTGCAATTATGGATCATTTAAATATGCTTATGAAAATGGCATAACTGATTCTAAAATTGTGAACAAATTTTGCATCAATAGAATTAAAGCACAGAAAATAATAACTCAAATAACAGGGCCAGAAAATTATAAATGCATAATTGCATTTTGTCAGAGTAATTATTACTCTCTAATAATCGATGAATCGACTGACATAGCATTGATGGTAGCATTTCGCAATGAATGGGTACATTTGTCCTCATTTAGGACTTCGGTTACCGCTGCAAATATCATCGACTATGTTGCGAAGAATGCTGCTATTAATGCGAATGAAATTTCATGTTTCGCTTTGGTGAAGAAAGATGTGGCTCCGGATTCGTTAAAACGTATAACCTTCAAATTGGGAGTACCGGCTAATTATTATAACAAGCTGTTCGACCATTCGGTTTGGCCATCTGGAGGGAACGTGAGACCCTTCCGGAATTTTCTTTAATTGGGGGAATAAGCTCCGGAAATCTATTACCATCCTCCCATGTACCGAGCTCAGTATTATGTCCTAGCATTAAATATTCTCTGTACTACCAGAATGTGACTGGCATGCGTAGTAAATCCCTCCAGTTTCTTCGCTGCACATCATTTCATGAATTTGATATTATCGCCATCGCCGAGACTGGCTTACTGAAAATTTGTCATCGTCTGAATATTTCGATAGCTACTACCAGGTTTATAGAAAGGATCGCTGTCCAATCGCATCAGGGTTATCTCGAGGGGGCGGTGTTTTATTGGCTATTAGGGCTGACTTTTGCAGCCAAATGATAACATTGCCTCAGCCAATGGTTCATGTGAACAGATCTGTTTCTGCATTAAAATGTCATGTAACAAATCTTTATTTATAGTATTATCCTATATTCCACCCAATAGCAATATAGAATTATACAACGAGCATTTGGATAATCTCATATACATTATTGATATCGCTAAGGATAACGGTGAAGTAGTTTATCTTGGTGATTAATTTAATTTATGTAATATTTCCTGGCTTAATAACAACAGAACTCTAGCTCCAGTAAATCTGAAGTCAGACATTGATTTGTTTTTTACGAGTACATTGTTATCTAATCGGTTTAGTCAATGTAACGCCGTATTAAATAGCGGTGGAAAAGCGCTAGATCTGGTGTTTGTATCAAGTGACCTTAAGGCTATCTGTAGTGAACACTTTTCTCCTTCTCCTTAAATTGTTTTCACCATAAAGCACTTAATATCAGTTTTGAATTTTATAACTTTGATCGCGTTACAGTTGACTCATTACAGCAATACGACTTTTTAAAAGCCAATTATTTATTTATATTAATGAATTTCTAAACTCAGCTGATTGGTTATTTCTGAACACACCAAATAGTCCGATGTTATCTTATAAAAACTTTCTTGCTACTAACTCAAGCAATATCAAAATATGTTCCGCTAAAACGAATATCCACAAATAATAAACCACCTTGGTTTAATAAACGTTTATGTAATCTAAAAAATAAAAAGAACAAAGCCTTTAAATGATTCAAATTAAGTCAAAACGAGAGGGACTTTCAATACTTTGAGCGACTTCGTATTGACTTTGATTGCCTTCACAAATTTTTGTTCAAGCAGTATATGTTTAAAGTTGAATCAGGTCTCAAATCTTTGTCACGTACACGTTGCTTTGGTTCCAGATGGTGGCCCTAGCTAGCTCAGTACATTTGGCAGGCCGTGGTTCTCAACCCGCCATCTTGGAACCGGACGCACACATATATTTATTTACTTCCGTTCAACCTCTTCGGATTCACTTACCCACCGCACAACAGGAATCCCACCCAACCTTGGACCGCTCGCATCGTGCAACCTACTCTGCGGTCACCCTAATGCCATGCTCCATACTCCTACTTACCTCCTCATCATTCCATCCTTACATCCCGCCCCAAAAGAAATTAGCCAGCCATATTACTTCTCTTTTCACTTCAATAACGCATTTTTAATAAACATAATCTTAAAATCTATACACGAATGAAATAAAATCTTATACAAAAAATCAAGCTTCGTTTATATTCAATAATATTTTTCTTCAAACACCTTAATTTATATATATACATATATGTAAATTTTAATTTAACACATATGGGTTCCTTCTTCGCAAAAAAAAATGTATATCCTTATGCAAACATATAAAAGTAAAAATAAACGTATTACAAACAGTATTTATGCACGCGTAAACAGGCCTATAAATATTATCAACCTAAAAAGAATCAAAATGCGCACATGAATTCCGTATAAAAAAAACTGTATGACAAATGTTCAAATATATTTCTGGGTCTTTCTGTCGCCAAAATCACCAAACTCTTATCTACTCAAGTGGAGTTATATAAAAAAAGTAGTTTTAAACACACCCTAATGCCTGCCTAAAAGAGCTCTTTTATGTGGGGATTGGGGGGGCATATTGGTGCAGGGTTCATACCCCCTGCAAAAAAAAAGGTAAGACAAAAAAAACAGCTTAATTAATCGTTCTGGTATATCTTGTGACTCATAGACGCCTTACAATTTTATAGAATTTTCGATCTACTCGAATATTACGTTTAAGACTAAAACGGAAAAGATTTATAGTGACTCGGATATATGTCCATGCACATACATGTGATATTCAAATTTCAAACAGTTTTACAAATTTGGGATAAAAAAAAGCAATTCTTAGACTACCCTGACTCGTTTGTTAATTTTCTATCTACCATAAAAAGCTTTTGTACAAATTACATTATGGTGAACTTTTTTGCTGAATGCTATAATGAGGTAGGTCGCTCCAACGTTAGGGTAAATGGCTAGGTGAATAAACAAATCCAATTGGACGCAGCTT
Source organism: Eurosta solidaginis (assembly GCA_029619165.1). Classification (NCBI taxonomy): domain Eukaryota; kingdom Metazoa; phylum Arthropoda; class Insecta; order Diptera; family Tephritidae; genus Eurosta; species Eurosta solidaginis. The sequence continues at coordinate 5,059 of JARSSU010015736.1, read as the reverse complement.
TCCGAGACGCACATAAAAGGATTTGTTGGTGATGAAATGGTAATACCAAAATCGTGATGAGATGCAATTACGATTTTTGCTTGATAAAAAAAATGTTGTAGGGTTTTGATAGATCGGAGATCGAATTGTATCGGATTTGTAGGCAATGACGCTGAGTTTGTATAAAATGACGTCGAATAGGTAGGAATAATATGGACTTTGTACAAAAACGGTGTTGATTTTATAAAAATGGTTGATACTCGTAACAATTTTGATGTTGAAGTTGCAAAAAGAATTGTTGCATTTGTAAAATTTGATACCGAATTCGTAGAAATTCGTAGTTTTCGTAAAAATTCGTGATTTGTAAAAATTTTGATTCGTAATAAATGTGATTCGCAAAAATGTGATTCGCAAAAATGTGATTCCCTGGCGCTTTAAAAAGGCTTCACTGGCCACCTCCGGTTCCCACTACGAGAATGAAATCTCAATTAGCGCCAATTAAATTCTTTCATTAAGGCTCCCAAAACCGATTTGGCGTTCACGCGCCTTATGTCACACATACATTAATATTATATTGCCCTCATACCTACACGCAATATGAAACGAATGTATCCGCAAAAAATTTATTATTTTAATCAAAAAGAAAAATCAAAGAGATAGTAAATTTTTAGAATTTGGGATTACGCAAAAAAACAATGATTGAGTGGGAATCTTCACTCAGGAAAATCCGTGCTTGCGGATTTATTGAGGAGGCTGGTGACCGAAGTCGAAATTGAGGTCGCGTGAACCCCAAACGGCGCGAAAGTCTACATGATTAAAAAAAAATCTTCATAATTTAAACACTCACCAGGTAAACAAATATTCCACCTCCTTATGCAGCAAGGAAATCCTGTCCTGATGGTTGGATGCAGCGTCGTCCTTTTTCTTTAAAAATTATCGACCGAAACCGCTTTTTTTTTATTGAAGGCAATTTGCCTTATCAAAACTTAAAAATTATTGCTATCGGCACTAACCTGATCCTTTCTGGATCTTCGCGCACAGGGAATTTTAAAACTTTATCACACGCAAAAATCACAAATGTTTTTTTTCTTTTTATAAGCGGAGCGCGCACTTTAGCCCGATATGCTGCTATATTTTACTTTCCTCTTGTTCACCTTCAGTTACCCCCTTTTATACTATCCGAACCGCTGAAAAGAACCGTTTCCTTATGCCGTTTCCCACGGTCTTTCTTTTGTCTATTGCAATCATAACCACCCTATATCTATCCCTGTCCTTATTCTCACCATATCATGCACGTCAATCTGGCAATCTTCAACCTAAAGCTTTTTTCATCATTGTGAACTTACGTGAGTTCACCATGGTGTTTTTTTTTGGGACATTTTCATTTGACGTTTCTCGTGTTTACCTTTTTGGTAAACACAATTTTATAAATTTTATTTATGATAAAGTGTAGTTGAGGGATCGACTGCTACCCACAACATGTCGAGAGAGGTGTCAAAGACGCGTCTAAACTCGAAAACAATGTTCCGAAGGCGGAAAATAAGAATTGTATCTCTATCCGGAGATATTTGCAGTGTAAGTTGGTGATTTTCAGGTGATTGTTGTTCTGTTGTGCAATACCCAACAAAAAAACTGTGAACATAAGTGCTTTGCGTGGATATAGTTTTGGTCTCCAAACCGGTGTTGGACCACCCAGGGTACTTTTTATAAGCGCGGCCGACGGCTGCCAACGCAGAAAGGTGTTCTGCGCAAACCATACTGTGGATACCACCCCTGGTTTAGGAGGGACCCGCTGGTAACTTTTCGGTTTTTTTGTTCATATATTCTGAACGAGCCAAAAACATTTAATATTGCTGTTTTAACAGCGTACTCCACCTCAACATGTGAGGCTCTCTACATCAAGCGGGCCAAGGTCTGCATGAAGCCCAACGCGGGGACGACCCACGCCCTGGACGACTGCTACCCACAACATTTGTTCGAGATAGGTTTTCCCAAAAGACGCGTTCCCTTTAAAATTCTGCGAAACAATGTTCGGCGAAGCGGAAAAATAAGAATTGTATCTCTAGCCCGAGATATTTGCAAGGGTAAAGTTTTGGGTGATTTTTCAGGTTGCTGTTTTTGTTCTGTTGTTGTGCAATACCCAACAACAAAACCTGTTGAACATCAGTGGGGCCTTTTGGCGTGGATATAGTTTTTGTTCCTGCGCAAACCGGTGTTTGGACGCCTCACCCAGGGTATCTATTTGTATAAGCGCGGCCGAATGCCCGTCCTAACGCTAGAAAAGGTGTTCTGCCCGTAACGCTACTGTTGGGATACCACCCTGGTTTTAGGAGGGGCCGCCGCTGGTAACTTTTTCGTTTTTTTTTGGTCCATATTTAATTTTTGAATCTCGAAGGCAAAAAAAAATTTTATTCACTATTGCTTGTTTAACAGCGTTATAACTCCACCTTAACATATGAGGCCCCTCTATCTCATCCGAGCGGGCGCAAGGTGTGATTGAAGCACCAAGCGGGAACAGACCCCACGAACCTGGGACACTGTCCTCGCTGCTTCGCCGAAGCAAAAAAAAAAATAATGCGGGCATTTTTTTTGTGTATATACTGGGATATTGGACCTCTCCAGGAGCGAACTTGAACGCCTCATCGCCGGAGACGATTTTTTTTACGGAAGTATTATTATATTAAACTGCCCATATAAGCAGTTTACTTTTTATGGATATTTTGTTTTATCTTCTTTTTCAGTTTGGCTGAACATAATGGATCCGGTTTGTGGCCTCTCCGGACGACTTACCCTCGCCGGCCGGAGAGATAGTGATGTGATACTAATGAAGGAAACTTAATTGTTTTTTTGTGGGTTCCCCTTGGCATGCCGTACGCACGCTAGCTCTTCGGCGACAACGTTTGTTTCCCATCAGTACATGTTTTTTACTTGGGCTAACGCATCGCGTTTACTCCTGCACTTGAATAAACGTTTTTTGCAAACTTTCCCGCGTTTTATATTTTTATGTACAATCGCTTTTTAATATTCGAAGTTGTCTCTTATATATTTTCCTTGTCGCGGGTATCAAGGGGTCGTCCTACTTCACGGGTTCCTTTTGTTTGTACCGAGGCCGCGGTTTTTTTGTCTCGATCAAGTTTCGTGTTACACAAATTTTTTTCTTAAATTTTTTCTCTCTCCTTAATGCTTATTCTGTCGCCGCTGTCCGGTTCAGCAACATAATTCGTTTTGTCATTGAGGAAATTAGGTTTTTTTTCGCGAGAGTCCCAGCTTATGAGTCTGCACCGCTGGTGACTGTTTTCATGCGAATAAGGGCGAAACTATTGGGGCGACACACTTCGTTTTTTGCGGAGTGGTTATGGCGGGCCTGTGCGCCAACGCGCACTCAATCTCTGGCTAAAAAATTAGATCCCAAATCCTTCATGGTCCTGTTTTGTTTAAATATGAGCTGGATATCAGCCAAGATACTCGATTGGTTTGACCCCGCTCAGCGGGCATCTTGATTGTGGCGAGTAAACGCCGTTTTTCAATGTGGTTTTTTTAAACGGCCGTAACGGTTTTTTTCTACTCATTTTTTGGCAAAAATATGTTTTTTAGTATGGTTAACTGTTTTGCCTCTATTTTATCTGAGTGTAGATTAATTTTTCGCGGCTTATACACAGCACTTATGAAAGTATTCCTCGGTGATGAACTTCAGCGCAGGTATTGGTTGTGGCCGTAAGCCGTCACGCATTGTCCTTTAAAAATGTAAACTGTGGAAAAATGATTCCCCCGACTCAAAGATATTAGGCGTTTGCCTCGTTTTTGGACGCTTCAGGTATTTGCCCTAAAAAGCTCTATATAAATCCTTCTGAAAAGGTCGTTTTTTCGTTAACTACCTCCGATCCTAATATGCAGGGTTTCATAAAATAGCGTTTACTGGGGCTTGCTTTTCCCTTACAAACCTGACAGTCCGGCGGACCGTAGTTTGCGAGCTTGTACTATCATTTTTGGTCCAAATAGTAGATAAGCGTCGCAAGGCGCTGTCCAAATAGTTTTTCCGCCCATACGCAGCGTGCAAAAGGGAATTTTTTTTTCGCGAACAGTGGCGGTCATTCTCGTATTAAGGTCGAATGTCAATTGCTGGGCGGCACCACAACTTCCATTCATTTTCTCCCAATTTCTACATCTTTTGCAATCATTTGTTTTTTTTGAAAAAGGCAAACCTTGCTTCGAACTTTTCAGAGTTCCGGCAGCCGCTCAGGCGATTTTTTTTTGTATCGTGCCTATGCCATCTGAATATTCCGCTCGCGACTCAAATCATACTCTACGCGTATTCCTTTCCTCCGCTATCCGATGATTGAGCCTAGCTCGCTCGATGGAGCCGTGACAGTGTATCTGGCAACCCACATTTTTCAGAGCCCCTTTCGCGGTTGCTTCTATTTCAAAATTAAAAATGCTTGAAGGGTAGGCACAGACCATCTCCCGTCTAACCTACCCTCAGGATCCTTTAAGCGACATAAGTCGCACTTAAGACTTTTGCGTGAATCTGTTCACCACCGTGAAGCGCATCAGCTCAATATATGGGCGAAACTTTTGGGGCAACCGCCATCCCACAGGCCGCGAAGCATTCCCTTTCTCGGTATGGGTCTATATTTTGCGTTGGCAATCGTTTAGTTCTGAGTGAGATAGTAGGTCAGGCAATAGGGTTTTTCCGGAATCTCCTGTTTTTTGAATAACAGCCGCGCTCCTATGCATTTATCATAGGCGATCGCAGCTATGGAACCTACAAAAACGTTTTTTAGTAAAATTCGCGTGGTCTTAGGAGCATGGCTGTTGGCACAGTAAGGCGCTCCTTGTTTGTTCATTTTTATGAACGGCTCGACTGTCTTGAGGTGGTCCTCTCGAATATTATTTGGTTTTGCGTCCTTCTTAAGGCGATCGGGTCCAACGGGTTCCGCTGATCTGCCATCATGAATCCTTAAATGAAGCTCTCTGTAATCCACCCCCGCTGTTCCTAGGAAGCTCCGAACTTTTTGCTTCTGGTTTTTTTCGGTGACTCTTGGGATGTTCCAGCGAATCGCTTTTTTTTACCTTTTCGGGA
>JARSSU010015735.1:0-29004 GCA_029619165.1 Eurosta solidaginis | reverse complement strand
CAACCAATTGCCTTTTCACAAATCTCTCATTACTTTCTATCGTGTTTTTAACGTCAAAAAAACACGTTTTTTGGTATAGATTAGGTTAGGTTGAACTAACCGGTCAGGTGAGAACCCACATAGACTGAATGATTCCCTAGTGTTTACCAAAATTTGTTTTACGACCAAACTGAAAACCCCTATCAAAGAACCCACAGGCCATATTTTGGGGGGGGGGAGGGTAAAATAACTCCCGTCCTCCTTGCAAATTACTACTAGAAGCTTTCTATGACTAAGCCACTTACTGCTTCTAGATCTGACAGCTGGCTCGATCACTCATAATCGCTGGGGTCTTAGCCTTGCAAGCGCAGGGCACGAGACACAAAAATGTGCTCAAGTCCTTTGTCCCCTCCTCCAACCCGAACTTCCTACATCTGGTATCACAACTGACCGAACCTAATTTTAAAGCATGTGACCGCAACAGGCATTGTCTGTTTCAGAATAACCCGTCATGAGTATACAGGGGTCCTCTTTTTAATAACTCAGTTGAGCAGCTCACAGAGTAATTAAGTTTGACTTGGAAACGGTTGGTTGTACAATATATAAGGCATCGAGATAGATATAGACTTCCATATATCAAAATATCAGATCGAAAAAAATTTGATGAGCCATGTCCGTTCCGTCGTCACGTCCGTCCGTCCTTAACAACGATAACTTGAGTAAATTTTGAGGTAACTTGATAGAATTTGGTACGTAGATTCCTGAGCATCATCTCAATCGCTATTTAAAATGAAATATATCGACTATAACCACGCCACTTTTACGATATCGAAAATTTTCGAAAAACCAAAAAAAAATGCGATAAAATTCATTTTTTTTTTAAATTAAAATTTTAACAAAAAATTTAATATCTTTACAGTAATATAGTAAATTAGTCAAAATTCAACTCCAGTAATGATATACGGTGCAACAAAATACAAAAATAAAAGAAAATTTCAAAATGGGCGTGGCTCCGCCCCATTTTCATTTAGTTTGTCTAAGAATACTTTTATAAAGCCATTAAGTCGAACAAAATTTACACCAATCCTTCTCAAATTTTGGTTAGGGACATAGATTCTTATGACGGTAACTGTTCTCTGTGAAAATGGTCAAATCGGTGGAAGCCACGCCCAGTTTTTATACACAGTCCACCGTCTGGTCCTTCCGCTCAAGGCGTTACCACAATAACTTGAGCAACAAACGTACTATATCTTTACTAAACTTAGCCCACACGACTTACCTGAACTCACTATCTTGGTATAGGAAAATGGCCGAAATCCGCACCATGAAGCCACAGCCCGAGAACGGGAAAGAGGAGAAATAGTACAGTGCGAACATCACTGAACGATACATAAATGTACGGGGTGAAAACATCGGATATTAGTTTGCGACATAACACACGAATACACAGCTTCACATCAATACTTCATTACAATACGAAAGAAGGGATGCAAATGGTAGCATTGGATGGTTTATTGACGCAGAAATATAACTTGGAAAAACATTGTAAATGCGTGTGACACCTACCATATTAATGTAGACAGATACAATGACAAGTTCTACAAGGCGAAATCACATGCGTATGGATCTTGGCAGGATAAACTGTCCTATGGTATTGCATATCATATAACCATTAAATTAGCAGTACACGACAGAAGATTTTCTGGATCACTGTCCACATTTGGTCGATATCGCGAGAACGCTGTCACACCTACATCTAAGGCCACTCGCTTTTACACCTCATTAATACCTTTATTTGATGATTTTTGTCCATACTCGTACACACATATCTAGAGTCACTGGCCTCCCTCCTCCTGGCGATATCTCGAAAGGCGTCCACCTATAGACCTAATGCCCACTCCTCTTACAAATTCTCAGTACACTTTCGTTGATACCCATGAAAACTCGTACAAACATTCTAGAGTCACCCCTGGCCCCACCCTAATGGCGATATCTCGAAAGGCGTCCACCTATAGACCTAATGTCCACTCACACGCTATCAAAATGCTCAGTAACACCTTTCGTTCAAACTGATACCATATCGTACAAACATTCTAGCGTCACTCCCTGCTATTGCGCTGTCTCGAAAAGGCCTCCACGTATAGACCTAAGGATCTTACACCCTCTTAAAATGCCTCAGTACACCTTTCCGTTTGAACACGCATATCGTATACACGACATTCTAGAGTCACCCCTGGCCCACCCTAATGGCGATATCTCGAAAGGCGTCCACCTATAATACCTAATGCTCACTCCCGCTAAAATGCTCAGTACAGCTCATTCGTTTGATACCCCTATCGTACAAACCTTCTAGAGTCACCCGTGGTCCACCTTGTATGGCGATATCTCGAAAAGGCGTCCACCTCTGAGAACTAAGGATTACTCTCTTTTAAATACTCATTACCACCTTCATTAATACCCATATGGTACACAACACATTCTATAGTCACGCCTGGCCACCTACTGGCGATATCTCTAAAAGGCGTCCACCTATAGACCTATGCCCACTCCCTCTTAAAGTGCGTCAGTACACCTTTCGCTTGATACCCATATCGTACAAACATTCTAGAGTCACCCTTGTCACCTTTATGGCGATATCTCGAAGGCGTCCACATATAGAACTAAGGATTACTCCCTTTCAAAATACTCATTACCATCCTTTCATTTGATACCCATATCGTACAAACACATTCTAGAGTCACCCTGGCCCACCCTAAGGCATATCTCTGGAAAAGCGTCACTATAGACCTAATGCCTCACTCCCTCTAAAGTGCTCAGTACACCTTTCGTTTGATACCCATATCGTACAACATTATAGAGTCCCCCTGCCCACACTACATGTCGATATCTCGAAAGACGTCCACCATAGACCTAATGCCCACTCCCTCTTAAAATTGCTCAGTAACACGTTTCGCTTGATACCCATATCGTAGCAAACACATTCTAGAGTCACCCTGGTCCCACCCTAATGGCGATATCTCGAAAAGCGTCCATCATATAGACCTAAGCCCACTCGCCCTTAAAATGCTCAGTACCACCTTTCAGTTGACTACCCATATCGTACAAATACATTCTAGAGTCACCCTGCCACCCTAATGCGATATCTCGAAAAGGCGTCCACCTAAGACGAGTATGCCCACTCCCTCTTAAAATGCTCAGTACACTTGTTCCTTGCGTTTGATACCCATATCGTACAACACACTCTAGAGTTCTGGCCCACCCTATGGCGACATCTCGAAAGGCGTCCACCAATCGACTAATGTCACTCCTCTTAAAACTGCTCAGTAGCACTTTTCGTTGGATAGCCCATATCGTACAAACACAATTCTAGAGTCAGCCCTGGTCACCTTGTAGGCGATATACCCTAAATGGCGTCTAACGTCCATCATAGAACTATGGCCTACTCTCTCTTAGAATACTCTTAATCCCTCCATTTGATACACATGTCATACAACCACATCCAGGGTTCCCTAGGTTTCATTTTCCTACCTGGTGATTTTACTATTTTGTCTCCATAGCTCTCAACTCTGAGTATGTATGTTCGGTTGCACCCGAACTTAGCCTTCCCTACTTGTTTTGGTTTTTGTTTGTTTTGTTTCACAGTCCTGATGATGACTTTCAGACTGAAGTCGATATCGAATATAAAAGAAAAGATAAATAATAAAAATTTTATACTGTGTTTTTTATACCAGTTTTGAGCAAGCTCACAGAGTATATTAAGTTTGATTGGATAACGGTTGGTTGTACATATATAAGGAATCGAGATAGATATAGACTTCCATATATCAAAATAATCAGGATCGAAAAAAATTTGATTGAGCCTGTCCGTCCGTCCGTCGTCGTCCGTCCGTTAACACGATAACTTGAGTAAATTTTGAGGTATCTTGATGAAATTTGGGTAGTAGGTTCCTGAGCACTCATCTCAGATCGCTATTTAAAATGAACGATATCGGACTATAACCACGCCCACTTTTTCGATATCGAAAATTTCGAAAAACCGAAAAAGTGCGATAATTCATTACCAAAGACAGATAAAGCGACGAAACTTGGTAGATGAGTTGAACTTATGACGCAGAATAGAAAACTAGTAAAATTTGGACAATGGGCGTGGCACCGCCCACTTTAAAAGAAGGTAAGTTAAAAGTTTTGCAAGCTGTAATTTGGCAGTCGTTGAAGATATCATGATGAAATTTGGCAGGACGTTACTCCTATTACTATATGTACGCCTAATAAAAATTAGGAAAATCGGAGAAGGACACGCCCACTTTTATTTTTTTAAAGTAAAATTTTAACAAAAAATTTAATATATTTACAGTATATAAGTAAATTAGTCAAGATTCAACTCCAGTAATGATATGGTGCAACAAAATACAAAAATAAAAGAAAATTTCAAAATGGGCGTGGCTCCGCCCTTTTTCATTTATTTGTCTAGGATACTTTTAACGCCATAAGTCGAACAAAAATTACCAATCCTTTGTGAAATTTGGTAGGGGCATAGATTTTATGACGATAACTGTTTTCTGTGAAAAGGGCGAAATCGGTTGATGCACGCCCAGTTTTTATACACAGTCGTACCGTCTGTCCTTCCGCATGGCCGTTAACACGATAACTTGAGCAAAAATCGACATATCTTTATGAACTTAGTTCACGTACTTACTTGAACTCACTTTATCTTGGATGAAAATGAACGAAATCCGACTATGACCACGCCCACTTTTCGATATCGAAAATACGAAAATGAAAAAATGCCATAATTCTATACCAATACGAAAAAGGGATGAACATGGTGAGGTAATTGGGATTGGTTTATTGACGCGAAATATAACTTTAGAAAAAACTTTATAAAAATGGTTGTGACACCTACATATTAGTAGAATAAATGAAAAAGTTCTGCAGGGCGAAATAAAAAACCCTTAAATCTTGGCAGGTATTACATATATAAATAAATTAGCAGTATCCAACAGATGATGTTCTGGGTCACCCTGTCCACATTTGGTCGATATCGGAAAACGCCTTCACATATACAACTACACCACTCCTTTTAAAACTCTCATTAATACCTTTAATTTGATACCCATATCGTACAAACACATTCTAGAGTCACCCCTGGTCCACCTTTATGGCGATATCTCGAAAAAGGCGTCCACCTATAGAACTAAGGCCCACTCCCTTTTAAAATACTCATTAACACCTTCATTTGATACCCATATCGTACAAACAAATTCTAGAGTCACCCCTGGTCCACCTTCATGCGATATCTCGAAAAGGCGACACCTATGAACGAAGGTCCACTCCCTTTTAAAAATACTCATTAACACCTTTTATTTGATACCCTATCGTACAAAGTCTAGAGTCACCCCTGGTCCACCTTTATGGCGATATCTCGAAAAGGCGAACACCTATAGAACTAAGGCCCCCTCCCTTTTAAAATACTCATTAACACCTTTCGTTTGATACCCATATTGTACAAACTAATTCTAGAGTCACCCCTGGTCCACCTTTATGGCGGTATCTCGAAACGGCGTCCACCTATGGAACTAAGTATTACTCCCTTTTAAAATACTCATTAACACCTTTCTTTGATACCCATATTGTACAAACAAATTCTAGGGTCACCCCTGGTCCACCTTTATGGCGATATTTCGAAACGGCGTCCACCTATAGAACTAAGGCCCACTCCCTTTTAAAATACTCATTAACACCTTTCGTTTGATGCCATATTGTACAAACAAATTCTGGGTCACCCCTGGTCACTTTATGGCGATATCTCGAAACGGCGTCCACTATGGACTAAGGATTACTCCCTTTTAAAATACTCATTAACACCTTTCTTTGATAACCCATATTGTACAAACAATTCTGGGTCACCCTGGTCCACCTTTATGGCGATATCTCGAAACGGCGTCCACCTATGGAACTAAGGATTACTCCCTTTTAAAATACTCATTAACACCTTTCTTTGATAACCATATTGTACAAACAAATTCTAGGTCACCCCTGGTCCACCTTTATGGCGATATCTCGAAACGGCGTCCACCTATGGAACTAAGGATTACTCCCTTTTAAAATACTCATTAACACATTTCTTTTGATACCCATATTGTACAAACAATTCTAGGGTCACCCCTGGTCCACCTTTATGGCGATATCTCGAAACGGCGTCCACCTATGGAACTAAGGATTACTCCCTTTTAAAATACTCATTAACACCTTTCTTTTGATACCCATATTGTACAAACAAATTCTAGGGTCACCCCTGGTCCACCTTTATGGCGATATCTCGAAAAGGCGACCACCTATAGAACTAAGCACCACTCCCTTTTAAAACCTCATTAATACCTTTCATTTGATACCCATATCGTACAAACACATTCTAGAGTCACCCCTGGTCCACCTTTATGGCGATATTTCGAAACGGCGTCCACCTATAGAACTAAGGCCCACTCCCTTTTAAAATACTCATTAACACCATTCTTTGATACCCATATTGTACAAACAAATTCTAGAGTCAACCCTGATCCACCTTATGGCGATATCCCTAAATGGCGTCCACCTATAGAACTATGCCTACTCCCTCATAAAATACTCTTTAATGTCTTTCATTTGATACACATGTCATACAAACACATTCCACGGTTTCCCTCGGTTCATTTTCCTACATGGTTATTTTCCCTTATGTTGTCACCATAGCTCTCAACTGAGTATGTAATGTCGTTACAGCCGAACTTAACCTTCCTTACTTGTTTAATGATAGAAGCAACTTTGTTAGTCTAAGGTTGTAAGACCTACACATAATCTTCGACACTTTACAGTCCCTCGCTTGAAACCCAAGCCTTTCCCGCTTGGTCGATCAGGTGCACCTCTCGCCTTCTCTTAATCTCGCCCAGTCTAGTTGGGATGTCTATGGAGCAAGCTTCAAGGGACGCGCCCTTTTTAGCTAGTTAATTTGCTTTATTCCCAGATTTTTGGGTTAATAGCGACCAAAACCTACTTAAAATCATGATCGATGGTGTATAAAAATTGTTTGTGACCCGTAAAAACAGAGAAAAAATAAAAAGCTGCCATGATTTGCCCAATTTTTGAATGGCATTCCCGAAGAATTGTGTTTTTATACTCAGTGAGCAGAGCTCACAGAGTATATTAACTTGATTGGATAACGGTTGGTTGTACAGGTATAAAGGAATCGAGATAGATATAGACTTCCATATCACAATCAGAGAATTTAAACACAGTGTTTACTTCTCTGTCAAAATCATCAGTATCGAAAAAAAATTGATTGAGCCATGTCCGTTCGTCCGTCCGTCCGTCCGTTAACACGATAACTTGAGTAAATTTTGAGGTATCTTGATGAAATTTGGTATGTAGGTTCCTGAGCACTCATCTCCGATCGCTATTTAAAATGAACTAAATCGGACTATAACCACGCACACTTTTTCGATATCGAAAATTTCGATAAACCGAATAAGTGCAATAATTCATTACCAAAGAACAGATAAGCGATGAAACTTGGTAGGCAAGTTGAACTTATGACGCAGAATAGAAAAATTAGTCAAATTTTGGACAATGTGCGGGGCACCGCCCACTTTTAAAAGAAGGTAACTTAAAACTTTTGCAAGCTGTAATTTGGCAGTCGTGAAGATATCATGATGAAATTGGCAGGACGTTCTCATATTACTATATATACGCATAATAAAATTAGCAAATCGGAGAAGGGCCAAAGATAAAATTTTAACAAAAAATATAATATCTTTACAGAATATAAGTAAATTATGTCAACATTCAACTCCAGTAATAATGTGGTGCAACAAAATACAAAAATAAAAGAAAATTTCAAAATGGGCGTAACTCCGCCCTTTTCATTTAATGTCTAGGATACTTTTAATGCCATAAGTCGAACAAATATTTACCATTGTATGCAATTTTAAATGGCAAAAACAAATTTGTAATGCAAAGCTAAGTCAGCTAAATCCAGGTTTTCGTTAAAATTGTCTGTGGTTTTAAATTATGAAAAGACTTTGATTTAGATTTCAAGTCAGAAGGCTTAAAATTGAAATCTTAGAGAAGACACAAACACTTGCAACTTATTGAAAAGTTTTAATTTTAAACCAAATTTTCTTTGGTTAGATATATAGTACCAAAAGTCTGAAGCTTAGGTTCAAATTTCAAACCGTGTACGCAGAAACAGTTGCTAGAAGTAAATATATCTAGTATGCCTAATAACCCTAAAGGAGATGTGAACTAATTATGTACAGTAGAAATTTAACCAAAATACGACGTCTATGAAGTAGATTATGGCCCTTGAATCTGAGTTAAAAGCTGGAAAGGTAACACTTTATAATTTTCCGTACTCAAATTTATCTAGTTCATGAAATGATCCATGACGTGAACCATATTTTGAACCTTTGGATACTTTATTTACTATTAATACGTTCATTAAATAATTCGAACATGACAAATGCTGTCCCACCCAAGATACTTACTTATACATATTTTAGATTATAGCAGTTAGTCATCTCAGAAAATTAATTATTTTTGCGATATTTATTTTCCGAATGTTTGTAAGTTAAGAGATCCTAGAGCTCAACAAAAGTTTTTGCAGTTTTTTGGTATCATATAAGGTTGGCGCCCCGAGACAAACCCTCTTCGAAATCAAAACAATACGCCACTGATATTTCTACATTGTATACTTTATCTCGATGTGTTTAATTACCCACACAGTTCGACAAAATCATGAAATGCATCCTTTTATTGCTTCATAGTAATTTTTATGATCGTTTGCCAAAATTGAAAGATCAAATATAATTAATTAAATTGCAAAATAAATTATGGCATACTTCTATGAAAGAGATATAATAATTTGCAAATTTAATAACCACATAAAAATTGTAAATTGTTAAGAAATTTTGTCAAAATGCATATATATACATACATATGTATGCATCTGTGTAAAAATAAAACTTTATATTTTTGTTGAAGAAAATGAAATGCTATATTAAGTTTGTCACGAAAAAGAAGAGATAGACCCATCACTAAGGATACCGATTGATCAAGAGTGATGGCGTGATTAGCCATATCCGTCTGTCTCTTTGACGCAACTAGTCGCACTTTTGGAGATATCTTGATGAATTTTGTCAGCGGGTATATTTTGATGTAGGATTAGATATTGTCGGAATCGACCGGATCGAACCACTAGCATATGTATATTTTCGGAAAAACTGTTTTTTGTAATATCTTTCTCAATTTATCAGTAATAAGCTTCAAATTTCACCAAATGATCGTGTATGGTATATTTTGTTGTCTGAAAAAGCGTAGATATCGGTCTTAGATAAAGCATATATCCCACACACCGACTGTTCAGATCAGAAAATTTATCTTCAATGTTTGGTATGTTGAGAAAAGGTATAGCAAAAGTTTGCAGTGTGATTAGAACGTCCTTATTGTATCGCAAGGGTGCGATATTTCTCAAGGTCTTTAGTTTGCTAACATGCAATTGTTAGATTGTGCATAGGCGTGGGTTGCCACTGCTACATCGGAATATAAGAATTCACAGGCCCAGCCACAGACCTGCATAAATACAGGGCATATTAGTGATAATCTGCATACCTCTTCAAAGTTTTTAGCTTGGGCTTTATAATTGCCGTAAATATCCATTGCGAGAGTTTGGGATATAGGCCCAATGTGCATCCCAGCTTCCTCTTGCATGCAAAAAGTAAGTGCCACGGAGGCCTTCTACCCTCTTTCTTCCACATGGAGTTACCACAACAATTTTCTATCTAGTATATTTAATTACTAGATATTTTGTGCTGTAGTTTTCTTGGTGGGTTACAACTCCAAGCTTAAGCTAGTCCAATTAGTAGCATTTGATTTCCTAGTAAATAATACTAAAAATAAATAAATAAATACTTTACGTGATTTACGTCCGAAGAGATTTAGGCCGTGTCGTCCTCCTTTTAATTTTTCCTACAAATTGGCGGGATGGGACCAACATGTTCTACGCCGACTCGAATTTATATACCCGACTTGTGAATTTATATACAACTTTCAGGCATGTGGATCCGCGGTGTTCAGCGCAAGAGACGGCACTAATTTGAGTCCTCACAGTCTCTTTCTATATACATATATACGGCCAACCGTCGAGTGAAGCTTCTACTATTCGATGTCTCAAGCTCCTACTAGAAGGTAAATTCCCATCTCCACAACAAACTCCATGATCATCTCTCCTGCGCCGTTAGTAGTTAACACTTCATCGCATCATTGTCGCTGTTGGTCGCGCACTACTTAATTGATGGCTCTTCTCATATTGCCGCACAGCTGCTGCAACGAATATTGGCCACCCACTATCATTTCGGCATCCAAGTGTCGCATTCACAATTTTCCGCAGGACTTGCTATGGTCTTTGGCCACCTTCCGCCGTAGCAGTAATCGCAACACCGTCTAACCAAATTTTCTCTCGTTGCAACAACAAAAGCAACCTCGTTTCTTCACGATCTTAATCCAAATTGCCTCGCATGAAGCTCTCAAAGTCAGTTTGAATCTAATGGAGTGTAACCCCCTCAATATTATGAAAGATTTATAGATGTCTTTCACTCAATACAAGGCTTGCTACAGGTAGAGGGTGCTAAAATCGTTCGGCAAAAGACATTGAACAACAACTGAAGAACCCTGACCTAGCCGTATTATATTCTTAAGTCCTCTTTTATATTACGGGCAACAGACGTATCTTCTTCAACAGAAGCAAGATTTTGTGACTGAGGTGACGAAACTTTGCAATCATTATTAGGGATTTTGCTGCGATAGACGGTCAGGTTACCTACCATCCCAAGACAGTAGCCACTAGTACTTCTTAATAGAGTGGAGGGCTCAAACAGCAGCAAAATGGACTTCACTTGTTTTATGGATCACACCTACCATAGGTGGAGTGCTTTCAAAACACGTGCCCCAAAGTGACTGATGGTGTTCAAAGATCGGTTAGTCGGAGCTTCACAGCAACATACGAGATGCTCTACCTATAGCAAAATACTCAAATTATGTACGAGAGTCCCTGTAAAAACTAGATTAAGCACACCAAAAAGTACGTACTTAATTGGAAATCCAAATATCTGTGATCGCTGCCTTATCAGCTACTTACACACATATACATTTAAGGGCCGAATACTTTATTTATTAAAAAAAAATCCCCTCCATTATTGAAATGGGCATGTGATTTGTGAAAAGTGACTAAACCAAACAGGCTAGGTATCCAACACCTTACAGCAGGCAGCAGGAGACCTAATGAGCTACGCAAGCAGCAAACTTTACAATGTCTTGTGAGTTGTAGTGTGACGTGACTCTCACTATCATTAGCTGTGTTTTTGTTTTACGTCTATAGACTATTACGCTTAAACTTTATATGGACTGCTAAGCGTCAAACTTAAATACACCTCTGAAATTGCTGCGCATAAATGTAGTACTACTAAATTTCAAAACGCATTATACTCAGATGTAACTGAGATATGTGTCTATGTTTCACCTCAACACTAATTCTATGTTTCACCTCTAAAAATGGTGTGTATCCACTATTCATCGCAACCGATTCAGCTATATGTTATACACTACTATGGCCACCAGAGGTTTGTGTCTCCGATTTTAGGTACACCCTGTTCTGCAGCTAGTTATTTACCCACTGCCGCTAGATGGGTCTCCTATCTATTATCTAAGCGAGGATAAGCGTTTTTTTTACGCGCAAACGTTAACGTATAGCGTGTAAAAAAACACGGCTATTATTGCTTCTACAAGGTATTGCTATTGACGTGGGACAATAGTAAGGCAACCCCGTATGCGTAGTAAAGATCAGCTGGTTAATGAGAGCACTCCTCATTTATTTATTACACTGTGTGTCACCTGCAATACGTTGAACTGTTATGCCACTTTTCTTCCAGGTCTAGTCCTGCAAAACAAAAACCAATTTTTCTTAAGGCCATTGCCTTTAAAGAGGTGTAGATAACATTGCTTAATATGCTTCAGTCTACCAAGCCTTTATATATTCCGTGTTGGAGGCTAGCTGAGTTTGTGTTTTAGTTTTTAATCGACCTCTTGCCATTGCATCTAAAGTCGTTTGGTGCCCGTAATCGGCTGATTTCCATACGTTAGAATCTCTCAGTCTGCGAGCACCTGTTCACATACATGCATAGACAGCAAGTGAAAAGATTACGTTTAACTCTCCTTTAGATGCGTGTCACTGCACCAAGGCATGCAGACTTTTGGACCTTTCCAACATCTAGTTGATTGCTACTTCAGCCCAACGCTCACCACCAGAAGTTAGTATTGGTCGAGTGAATGCATTGTACATGTCTTGAATCATATTGGACGACATACCCCAGTTCTTTTGCAAGAATAATACATTGCGAGAGTTTTCTTTGATATCTCGTAAACATTCGTTTTTTAGCTTAATTTGGAGTCAGGAATTATATCGGGGTGGGAGATTTGCACTAAGCTTTCAGTTTTGACAAGCAGAAGGTGGAAATGTTTGTTTTGTTATCCACCCCAACCACTTTCCCTTCCCATCACGAAGCAGAAATCGAAACCGGATGGCATGTTACTAATTGGTTACCGTAGTGGTGACAGTTTGTTATCGATGAGTAATCGTTTTTATATGCAATCAATAGCAGTTATCAAAAAGTTGTATATTTTTTTATCGGAGTGTTACCAGAAAGGGATCTTCTGGCACAATTAAGCCAGAGGGTGGTCCTGCATCGCGTCAATATATATATTGATAGCCAGGCGGTGTTTGAGGCAATAATCTCACACAGTACTTCATCACGAAATGTCCTGGAATGCAAGAAGGCATTGGAAAAAATTCCGAACCATATATTACACTGGATTCCTAGTCCTAAAGGATAGAAGGTAATGAAAGGGCCTTTGTATGGCAAGGCGGGTCACCAAAAGCCGTACGATATAGACGCACAAAGTGGCTCATATCTCTGAAGAGAGAAGACTGAAAGCTCACGATCGGGCATATTAACTGTACGGCTACCTTCTGGCGTCACATGCTATAAGTTAGGTTAACGTCAGCAACAGCAGGTGTAGAAGTGCGAGCTGCAGGTAGAAACGGTGAGCACGTTCTGTATTCGTGGTCTGAGGATGGAGCTGGAGAGATGGCGTTGTTCTATAACATAAGTGTCTGGCACTGATGGGCTTTTACGCGTGTCGTCAACACTATTGGCGTAACACTATGGACACATTCAGTTTATGTGATGGTCTTTATTGACCGGCCAGTTCATATTGACGTGTTATCAGTGTGTACTCGACGACTCATCGGTTCGTTATGAACAGATACGATAAAACTGCGCATAACAAGTAGGAAGGTTAAGGTCGGGTTGTAACCGCAACATACATACTCAGTTGAAAGCGATGGTGACACATAAGGGAAAATAACAATGTTGGAAATGCAACGAGGGAAAACCCTGGAATGTGTATCAAATGAAAGGCATTAAAGAGTATTGTATGAGGAGGCCATAGTTCGTATAGGTGAACGCCATTTAGGGATATAGCATGAAGGTCGCTCAGGTTGACTCTAGAATGCGTTCGTAAGGATATGGGAATCCACATGAAAGGTGTTAATGAGGGTTTTAAAAGGAGTGGTGGTTGCTGTATATGTGTCGCCTTGTGAGATATCGCCATAAAGGTGGACCAGGGTGATCAGAACGCGTTTGTACGATATGGCACAAACGAAAGGTTTAATGAGTATTTTAAAAGGGGTAATTCTTAGTTCCATAGTGGAACGCCGTTTCGAGATATCGCCATAAAGGTGGACCAGGGGTGACCCTAGAACGCGTTTGTACGATAGGGTATCAAACGAAAGGTGTTAATGAGTATTTAAAAGGGAGTAATTCTTAGTTCCATAGGTGGAGCCGTTTCGAGATATCGTCATAAAGGTGGACCAGGGCGTGACCCTAGAATTTGATTGTGTACGATATGGGTATCAAAAGAAAGGGTTAATGAGTATTTTAAAGGGATTATCGCTCGCATAAAGGTGGGCCAGGGGTGACTCTAGAATTCGTTGTGCAATATGGGTATCAAACGAAAGGTAGCTAATGAGTATTTAAAAGGGAGTGGCTTAGTTCTATAGGTGGACGCTCGTTTCGAGAATATCGCCATAAAGGTGGACAGGGGTGACTCAGAATGTGTTGTACGATATGGGTATCAAACGAAAGGTGTAATGAGGGTTAAAAGGGGTGGGGTAGTTCTATAGGTGGACGCCTTTTCGAGATATCGCCATAAAGGTGGACCAGGGGTGACTCTAGAATGCGTTGTACAATATGGGTATCAAACGAAAGGTGTTAATGAGTATTTTAAAAGGGAGTGGGCCTTAGTTCTATAGGTGGACGCCTTTTCGAGATATCGCCATAAAGGTGGACAGGGGTGACTCTAGAATGTGTTTGTACGATATGGGTATCAAATGAAAGGTATTAATGAGGGTTTTAAAAGGAGTGGGTAGTAGTTGTATAGGTGGTGCCTTTTCGAGATATCGCCATAAAGGTGGACCAGGGGTGACTCTAGATTTGTTTGTACGATATGGGTATCAAATGAAAGGTGTTAATGAGTATTTTAAAAGGGCGTGGGCTTAGTTCTATAGGTGGACGCCTTTTCGAGATATCGCCATAAAGGTGGACCAGGGGTGACTCTAGAATGTGTTTGTACGATATGGGTATCAAATTAAAGGTATTAATGAGGCTTTTAAAAGGGAGTGGTGGTAGTTGTATATGTGAAGACGTTTTTTCCAGATATCGACCAAAATGTGGACCAGGGTGACCCAGAACATCATCTGTTGGATACCGCTAATTTATTTATATATATAATACCACGAACAGTATCCTGCCAAGATTTCAAGGGTTTTTTATTTCGCCCTGCAGACTTTTTCATTCATTCCTACTTAATATGGTAGGTGTCACACCCATTTTACACATTTTTTTCTAAAGTTATATTTGCGTCAATAAACCAATCCAAATACCATGTTTCATCCCTTTTTTCGTATTTGGCATAGAATTATGGAATTTTTTTCGTTTTTGGTAATTTTCGATATCGAAAAAGTGGGCGTGGTCATAGTTGATTCGGCCGTTTTTATACAATACAAGTGAGTTCAGATAAGTACGTGAACTGAGTTAGTAAAGATATATCGATTTTTGCTCAAGTTATCGAGTTAACGGCGCGAGCGGAAGGACAGACGGTCGACTGTGTATAAAAACTGGGCGTGGCTTCAACCGATTTCGCCCTTTTTCACAGAAAATAGTTATCGTCCTAGAATCTAGCCTCTACCAAATTCACAAGGATGGTAAATTTTGTTCGACTTATGGCATTAAAAGTATCCTAGACAAATTAAATGAAAAAGGGCGGAGCCACGCCCATTTTGAAATTTTCTTTTATTTTTGTATTTTGTTGCACCATATCATACTGAGTTGAATGTTGACATAATTTACTTATATACTGTAAAGATATTAAAATTTTTGTTAAAATTTTACTTATTTTTTTTTAAAAGTGGGCGTGGGTCCTTCTCTCGATTTTGCTAATTTATTAAGCGTAAATATAGTAATAGAAGTAACGTTCCTGCCAAATTTCATCATGATATCTTCAACGACTGCCAAAATTACAGCTTGCAAAATTTTTAAATTACTTCTTTTAAAAGTGGGCGGTGCCACGCCCATTGTCAAAATTTTACAATTTTCTATCTGCGTCATAAGTTCAACTCATCTACCAAGTTTCGTCGCTTTAGCTGTCTTGTAATGAATTATCGCACTTTTTCGGTTTTTTTCGAAATTTTCGATATCGAAAAAGGGGGCGTGGTTATAGTCCGATATCGTTCATTTTAAATAGCGATCTGAGATGAGTGCTCAGGAACCTACATACCAAATTCATCAAGATACCTCAAAATTTACTCAAGTATCGTGTTAACGGACACGGACGGACGACGACGGACATGGCTCAATCAAATTTTTTTTCGATCTGATGATTTTGATATATGAAGTCTATATCTATCTCGATTCCTTTATATATGTACAACAAACCGTTATCCAATCACTAATATACTCTGTGAGCTCTGCTCAACTGAGTATAAAATATGACCCGTCGATAATTAGACTATATTAAAATAATAATTTTCGGCATCGTTCTAACAGATAAGAAGTAGATTGACGCTCTTCTTGAAAACCCTGAAATATTTGTTTCTGGTAAAGTTGCCTCATTCGTGTTTCAAGTCTGGACGAGCTCTAGAAGATTGAAGGCATACGTCATGCTAATTATCTTTAATAGAAAGTGTAAAAATGAATGTGTTAGTTGGCATTACTGCAGTATGATTTTTACTTCTTTCTGTTTATATTTTGATAAACTTGGCAACGGCTGCTTAGGCAATAAATATAAATCAAATTTACTATAATATTTACCTAATCAATTTATTTATAGTCCTAAAGTCGAAAATCTAGCCTCCGTTATGTAACACCTCCCAAAGGCTGAGCTTATTGACTTCGCAACGGCTCGAAATATGGTCATCTACAGTACCACAATCCAGCAAAAAAACATACACCAAGTTACTTGGCTATTCCCTGTTTCGAAGTACACCAAACGAAATCGATCACTTAGTGATCGACGGCAGACATAGAAACACAGAAGGATGCTGCCTATAGGATTACGCTGGTACGGGCGGTATACGAGGTCCATTGGAGTTATCGTGAGACGAAGGAAGGAGATCGCCTATTTATAACGAAAAACGTGAGGCAGAACTGCGTGAGTGCCAGAAGCTTCAGATGCTGGCTGATAAGAATAAGACCCAAAATTCTATCAAAAAATCTCTCGGATGACGGAAGGTTTGAAACGGGGCAGATTTTTACAGAGCGAAATGGCAACCTGGTAACTGACGTACAGAGTGTGCTTAAGTCATGGAGGGAACACTTTCCTTCATTGATAGCTAGCGGGGGAGAAGCCGAACCCGATACCCCAATCACGTTACGGCACCTGACTATGTTAAGGAGCATGCATCAACTCCTGTACAAAATATGGTTGGATGAGCGCGTGCATCCAGATTTGAACTTAAGTGTACTCTGTCCAAACCACAAGAAAGGCGATCCCGCAAACCGCGCCAATTACCGCGGTATCAGGCTGCCTATATTGCGTATAAAGGCTCTAGAGTACTGTACGAAAGACTGAAGCCCATAGTCAATAAACTGATTGGACCTTCTCAGAGCGGCTTCAGATCTGGTAAATCTACTATCGATCAATCCTCACGATGCACCAGATCTTTTCCTCAACTACGAAGCAGCCTTTGACATCGCGAAAGAAGATGCTGAATTTTAGTTCCCTGCAAAGTTAATAAGGCTCTGCCAAATGACGTTGAGCAACACCACCAGCTCCATAAGATTGGGAAGGACATCTCCGAGCTCTTCGAAACCAAACGAGGCTTCACACAAGGGCGACTCACTTCGTGCGATCTCTTTAACATAATGCTGCAAGATAATTCTAGGTTCAGAACTAACAGTGATGGTACAATCTATTATAAGAGCGAACAATTACTGGCATATGTTGGTGATATTGATATTATTGGTCTAAACAAACACGCTGTGAGCTGTGCCTTCTCGGGATTAGATAAAGTCGTTCGGTAAATGTGGAAAAGGCAAAGTACTTGTTGTCATCCAAGAAAGAATCGGCGTATTCGCTCCTTGGCAGCTATACACTGTTGACGGATATTAATTCGAGATTGTGAAGGATTTTGTCTATTAGGAAACCAGCATTAACAGCAAAAACAATGTCAGCTTAGAAATCAAACGGGAATAACTCTGCCAACAAGTGCTACTTTAGACTGAGCAGGCTATTGAAAACTAAAGTCCTCTCTCGACGAACAAAATCACGCTCTACAATTTGCTTGTCATACCTGTCCTGATGTATGGCTCAGATTCATGGACGGTGTCGAGAGAAGCTGAGATGGCTCTTGGAATGTTCGAGAGAAACTTTCCCGGAAGATTTATGGAGGTATAGTGATGAGCTGTACGACCTTTGCGCAGATATGACGATAGTTCAGCGAATAAAAACCCAAAGGCTGCGTTAGCCAGGAAACAGAGGAAAGGGAAGAGCTCCACTTAGTTGGGAGAGGCAGGTGGAGAAAGACTTGACCTCACTTGTGCTCCCAATTAACTTTAGTTATCATAACACTATCAATATCAGTAACACTATCATTAAACACAAACATATAATAACTTTAAAACAATATTTAGATTCTTTTAATTTGGGAAAAGTTGCTTTCTTTGACAGGATTTCCTTTATTAGGCGGAACAATTTTAGTTACGACAATAACAGGTACCACCGCTGCAATAACCGCCTTTCCATTTGAAGAGAGCATAACAATGAGCGGTACATGCCGTCTCGCTCTTTATACATCACATGTGTAACGCCTTGGACGACTCAACACTGGACTGCTGTTGCTTTCCCCAGTCAATTCTGCAGTCAGATGATCGACTATCGCGGCTGCATCCAAAGGATCTGCACTGGTGCTGGTGAATAAGTAAAATATGCCGATTAGGCCAGCGAAGATTAAAATCGTTTTCATATTGAATGGCTGATTGAGTACTTCAGTATTTTATGTCCAGTTGTGTTTGTTGGCAGCTAGCGCTCTTGTATCTCATGCGTAGAGCTGCAGTGTATCTGTGTTTTATACTCCTATTTCTTACACCACAGCGATAGTAAAATGAGACAGATAATTAAAGACTTCCCGTGACACTGCTTACATACGTACATAACAAAACTCTTATACAGTATATATTGTGTAGAGTAAGGCCTAGCTTTCCTTCAATTTGTGGTGTGGCGTTTTTTACTTCCTACTAATTAGCGGACTTACCTCTGAACGGCATCTGCTAAGGCAGCCGATTTTTTGGCTTAGAAAATTTGCATTACAGAAATACAATTGGATAGTTTGTAAAATACTGCCGTTAGGCCACTCCGTCTTGAAAAATTTTTTTTAGAAGTATTGTTGTTTGTAATTATTTCTCCACATGAGCCTGGGACCTTCGGTACGGATGACCAGCACTGTCATCTATACTGATCCCTTAGCAAGATATTGCAAATATTGCGAATTTGTGTTTATATATAAATTTTCAAAGGGGACTCACAAATAATGTTTGTTATTGTTCCGGTAGATTTATTTACCTACAAAAAATGTGATTATTTTGCAAGTGTTTATTATTTATTTTATTTATATGTGCAAACGATGAGAGTTCGGTTAAGGGTGAGTGGGCATGCATGTGAGTTTCCCATACTTTCACACGGTGACATTTTATCAACTATGAGTGCGTTTGGCGAGTGCGCGGGTAGGGGCACATTCGTTCAACCTGATAATTCTTTATTAGTATTCAATGAACTACTTGCTTACCCATATGAACTTAAGCAAGAGGAAAAGTTCCCCCTGCATTGTCACCGCCAGACTGTCGTAAACCTGTGTGCCTAGAATATGAGTCGCCTTGTTTGCTCTCGACTCTGCGATTTTGGATTTAGAAAAGGCGAGCAGATAATGTCTGTTTTTGTGATGACAATTTCAGTTAGAGTCACCTCGAGATGATTATAAGGCAGTGTATGTCTAACCTTGTTCGTAATTCCTACTTTATATCAGGACGGGTGTGATTTTCTTCGCCGAGAGTGGTTTTCACTATTCAGTTGCCTATTTTTTCAAAAGTTATATGCAGGAGTAACTCTCCATTGGATTTTTATGCTGATGTTACTATCCAAATTGGATTAGATCTTTCCTGACCTTGTAAAAATACTCCAAAGATCCGAATGATGTGATACCGGAATACTTTTGTCTAGTTCTGAGATCTAGTTCTGGATAGTAAACGTGAGAGATGCGATTATACTACCTTATCATTCATGCAGCTGTAGTAGAAAAGTGTTTCCAGTATACTACGACGTACCACACGAGCTCCATTGTGGTGAACCCCTAACTTTGGCTGATCATCTTCTACCCCACTTCCAGCCCTACGAATCACGTCACAGCGCAACTATTTGTTTTCAACAGAGCTCTTAGTCCGCTCTGGCTGTAGCTATGATGGTAAGACACTCGCAGGATAGTTGCCGAGAATACTTCTCCCTACTGGAACCTTGATAAATCTATTTTTAAAATATTTGAGAAACTCGCAAGCAAGGCTAGATCACCTTCGATCGTTCCACAGCTGAGCTCAATGCCTAATAGCCCATTGGCTATGCGAATAGGTTTTTAATTCCCTTCCTAACCGCTGTAGCAGTAAATACCATCCGACCCACAGCATATTTAATTGCGGCATCTTCTGCTTGGAAAACGCTACAGTGATGGGACAGCTTTGACTTGCGGCTTACATCGAACATCCCTTCTCTTGCTTGTATATTAAACTAGAGCTTTTTCTGTGACCAAAGATAGGCCACTGTCAAACGCTTCTTCGATGTAGGGCACCCAGATTAGGTCTTTGTGCTCTTGAGACTCCTCTTTTATTTTACAAACTCATTTCCATTGACTGAATGGTGCGATACCGACTGCAACCCCTTAGGTATGAACATAGCAATAAGAAGATGTGTGGTTTAATAAAAGGAACGGATACTCATTGTTGCCTAGGTCAACATGGGAGCTTCTACTGCTTTTGAGAGAAGGTGACTTTTTCTAATTTTTTATGGAATCCAGTTTAAGGCAAGACAAGCCCTTTACGTTTTCAAAACCTCAAGAGAGATATGGTCGTGTAGAAAAAAATTCCTTGACGCTCCTTCTTTGACCAACTACACAGAACGCAAAACAACATAAACAAATTAAACATGGAGTTCTTGCCTCGGTACAGCTTGACGATCAGACTACTTTATTTCCGTAACCTGCGCTTGAGCTGCAGTTATTAGGCACAGCTATCAGATCTGGAAGCAGCAGTGGATTAGGTCCTACAAAATTTCTAATATTTTCTAATAGTGTCGAAGTTCTTTATAAAATAGATCCGGTTTCTGTTGGGTTTTTTCAGTTTGGTCATTGAGCAAACCTCTGGCAACACTATGGACTCAATCAGCCTATGTGAGGCACTCACGGACCGGGCAGTTCAGCTTTTCTCACCTACACAAAAATATCCAGATAACGAGCCTCTAGAAATCTATTAGTCACAGTGCCTGCAAAGGAAGTTTATTGTATACGTCATCGTCCGACCAGCGATGCGGGTCGGCAATAATGACCTTTCATTCTGGTTGTTACAAGTGCGTTTAAACTAACAGTATATTTCATGAGAAGCAGCGATCTCAGTATTTTTGTGCCCATTGACCTAGCAAAGATAAATATTGAGATTCTGGCAAGAAAAAGTACCATCCATTCCCAAATAGAAAAAAGTCCCCCACTCAACAATAGCTGCAGTCGCTACTTTCGTCGCCTTTTACTATATTGAAATACATTGTGCAATAACAAACAACAACAAACAAATTATCTGTAGTAGAGAACTGAGATCATAATACAATCCGATAATCGGATCAGAGCGTTATCAGTAATAAGACGTAAGTATAAAACCAATATCAAAAATTGTACTCAACATCAGAGCTCGACTGTCATTCCAACAATAAAGGAGGCAAAAAACGCTTCATATGATATAAGCAAAAAAGCATAAGAAAAGGTTTAATATGAAGTCAATCGTGCTTTTCGCCACCTTCGTTAGTGCACTCTGCCTATTCCTCAGCACTGAAGCCGCACCGCTGACTTAGCCACCTGGACGCCGGAAGTTGACGAGCTCACTGCGTTGCGAAACGGACTTGGGTTGAGGTGATTCGCCAGAAGCGCGCGACTTGTGACTTGTTCAGTGGTTTTGGTTTGCAACATAGCGCATGCGCAGCTCATTGTGTACTGCGCGGTAATCGGGGTGGCTATTGTAATGGACGTGCTGTTTGCGTTTGTCGAAGATGATAAGAGGTTGCAGGGGTATCTTTGAATTACATATGTATTAGTAAACTTAAATATACTAAATTTGTGCTTATGTACGTATGTCCGTTTATAAATAACAAGTATTAGAAATAAATTAGATTATGAGAAATAATGTCAATGTTTGATAATTCTGGTTCTCGAAAGACGAAGCCCTTCACAGCCAACACTTGTCTTGTCCTCATTCACCACATACCCGCCTTTTATAAATATATGTTTGGGGTTTAGATTGACTCGATATCCTTGCCAAGCCTTAACGTAACTGTTGGTTGTCTCTCAGCGTCTGTAAACAAACTTTATAGGTTTGCGAAGAATGCAAGCAAGTCCTTTTCGTCCCCTGTCAAAAGATGCCTTAAACTCGACAAAGAGATGATGCGTTCGATTATCTTGCCGTAAGTCCTCTCCAGGATAGGACCCGAGGCTGGGCGACATTACCCGACGTATCAGTTTTTTCGTGTTCCTTATGTAGTAGAATACCGATAGTGTTTGCAACAGCCTTATACCTAATACAAAATGAAGTCCACCATCTCACTTTGGAATATATGGTGCAGGCTTATATGTTAATTTGTAGGACAAAATACGGGCGGGTCTTTCTTAACCCTCGTTTTAAAGCCTTCACTGTAAAAACTGAAAACACTTGAGCTGGATTTTCAATGAATTGGATTTCTCGCCGCGGGGAAACAGTAACCGCCATAGCTCTAATAATATGGACTTGACCAATGTTAGTTATGGGTCATTTGAATCTAGGTTTACGCAATTTTTGAAAAGGGGAAGGCAAATCGAGTATAAGCAATCTATCCGTAAAAGTTATAAGGGTTTTTAAAAAACTGTTTCTAAGCGGGATCGCCCCTCGATAGAACTGGAGGGAGGCGCACATAAATATTTTCGAACGTAAATCGCGCCAGAACTTTTATTTATATTCAACCAGACAATGATACTTATTTTTAATTTTTTCAGGACTATCTCCATCGTTCGGAAACCTTTAAGGGACAGTTTTCGTGACTATTTTAGGTTATTTTGGCATTATTGCAAGATATTTCGGGACTATTTTAAATCATTTCGAATTATGTTCGGTATTGTTTTGAACTATTTCGTGGTCATTTCAAAATAACTTCATTTTGATATAATTCTCCTATATTTACCATACTATTACGGGACCACTTCGGGACTATATTTGGGACGGTCCCCCCATAAATTCAGAAACAAAAATCAGAACACTTTTTTCAGAAAGACAAATTCAGAGGTAACAAGTAAGGAAGGTTAAGTTCGGGTATACCGAACATTACTACTCAGTTGAGGCTATGGTGACAACATAAGGGAAAATAACCATGTAGGAAAATGAACCGAGGAAACCCTGGAATTTGTTTGTACGATATGGGTATCAAATGAAAGGTATTAATGAGTATTTTAAAGGCGTGGACCTAAGTTCTATAGATGGACGCCTTTTCGAGATATCGCCGTAAAGATGGACCAGGGGTGACTCTAGGATGCGTTTGTACGATATGGGTATCAAATGAAAGGTGTTATGAGCATTTTTAAAAGGAGTAATCCTTAGTTCCATAGGTGGACGCCGTTTCGAGATATCGCCATAAAGGTGGACCAGGGGTGACCCTAGAATTTGTTTGCACAATATGGGCATCAAACGAAAGGTGTTAATGAGTATTTTAAAAGGGAGTGGGCCTTAGTTCTATAGTGGACGCCGTTTCGAGATATCGCAATAAAGGTGGGCCAGGGGTGACTCTAGAATTGTTTGTGCAATATGGGTATCAAACGAAAGAGTTAATGAGTATTTTAAGAGGGAGTGGGCCTTAGTTCTATAGG
The DNA here is from genome assembly GCA_029619165.1 of Eurosta solidaginis. Lineage (NCBI taxonomy): Eukaryota > Metazoa > Arthropoda > Insecta > Diptera > Tephritidae > Eurosta > Eurosta solidaginis. The sequence continues at coordinate 5,246 of JARSSU010015735.1, read as the reverse complement.
TGGATGCATTTCGAGGTATCGCAATAAGGTGGACCAGGGGTGACTCTAGAATTGTTTGTATGATATGGGTATCAAATGAAAGGTGCTAATGAGTATTTTAAAAGGGAGTGGGCCTTAGTTCTATAGGTGGACGCCGTTTTCGAGATATCGCCATAAAGGTGGACCAGGGTGACTCTAGAATTCGTTTGTGCAATATGGGTATCAAACGAAAGGATTTAATGAGTATTTTAGAGGGAGTGGGCCTTTCTGGACCAGGGTGACTCTAGACTTTGTTTGTACGATATGGGTATCAAATGAAAGGTGTTAATGAGTATTTTAAAAGGGAGTGGGCCTTCGTTCTATAGGTGTCGCCTTTCGAAATATCGCCATAAAGGTGGACCAGGGGTGACTCTAGAATGAGTTGTACGATATGGGTATCAAATTAAGGTATTAATGAGAGTTTTAAAAGGGAGTGGTGGTAGTTGTATATGTGAAGGCGTTTTCCAGATATCGACCAATTTGTGGACCAGGGTGACCCAGAACATCATCTGTTGGATACCGCTAATTTATTTATATATGTAATACCTGCCAAGATTTTAAGGGTTTTTTATTTCGCCCTCCAGAACTTTTCATTTTCTTCTACTTAATATGGTAGGTGTCACAACCATTTTATAAAGTTTTTTCTAAAGTTATATTTCGCGTCAATAAAACAATCCAATTACCTTACCATATTCATCCCTTTTTTCGTATTTGGTATAGAATTATGGCATTTTTTCATTTTCGTAATTTTCGATATCGAAAAGTGGGCGTGGTCATAGTCGGATTTCGCTCATTTTCATACCAAGATAAAGTGAGTTCAGATAAGTACGTGAACTGAGTTTAGTAAAGATATATCGATTTTGGCTCAAGTTATCGTGTTAACGGCCATGCGGAAGGACAGACGGACGACTATGTATAAAAACTGGCGTGACATCAACCGATTTCGCCCATTTTCACAGAAAACAGTTAACGCCATAACAATCTATGCCCCTACCAAATTTCAAAAGGATTGGTTAATTTTTGTTCGACTTATGGCGTTAAAAGTATCCTAGACAAATTAAATGAAAAAGGGCGGAGCCACGCCCATTATTAATATTACTGGAGTTGAATCATGACATAATTTACTTATATACTGTAAAGATATTAAATTTTTTGTTAAAATTTTACTTTAAAAAAAATTTTTTTTAAAAGTGGGCGTGGTCCTTCTCGATTTTGCTAATTTTTATTAGCGTACATATAGTAATAGAGTAACGTCTGCCAAATTTCATCATGATATCTTCAACGACTGCCAAATTACAGCTTGCAAAAGTTTTAAATTACCTTCTTTTAAAGTGGGCGGTGCCACGCCTATTGTCCAAAATTTTACTAATTTTCTATTTTGTTAATAAGCTCAACTTATCTACCAAGTTCGTCGATTTATCGGTCTTTTGTATGAATTATCGCACTTTGTTCGGTTTTTCGAATTTTTCGATATCGAAAAGTGGGCGTGGTTTATAGTCCGATATCGTTCATTTTAAATGGCGATCTGAGATGAGTGCTCGCGGAAACCTACATACCAAATTTCATCAAGATTACCTCAAAATTTACTCAAGTTATCGTGTTAACGGACGGACGGACGGACGGGACATGGCTCAATCAAATTTTTTTTCGATCCTGATTATTTTGATATATGGAAGTCTATATCTATCTCGATTCCTTTATATATGTACAACCAACCGTTATCCAATCAAACTTAATATACTCTGTGAGCTCTGCCTCAACTGAGTATAAAATTCAGACTGAAGTCTCAGAAGTCATGTCAGAAGTGAAATTTCAGAAGTCAAAATTCAGAAAGTAGTCAGAGGACAGAAAAAACATAAAATTTCTCGTTATTTATTTGGAAGACTTTGTACATATAAAGAAAAAGTAGCAAAATCTAAAATTTAAAATTGTGTGCAATGGCAAGCATGTAATTAATTAAATCGTTTTCGCGTTTATCTTTTCAAGCGGTTGATAGAGCAATACAAAGCTTTATAGTTCCAAAGCTTCCGCAACCCAATTGTCAACCTTACCTACGCGAAGGAATCCTGTTACAAATGTTAATGTATCACACACATCTTTAGCAGGCGAGCTCTGGCGACCTCAAGTTCCTCATGAATCAGGTGTGGAGGGCGGTATGGTCATATTAATCGTTCCGAGATGTTGGCTAATACCTTAATGGTGATTTGTTACCGGAACGTATCAATCTATATCCGGCAAAGGACTATCAACTCGCCCTCGGGGAGCGTCTTTACGTTAATACAACAACAAATGATTTACAATATTAACAAATGCTGGCCGAGGTCTTTATATTTTTATAATCAGCGTGCTTTGCACACAGAGCATATTAACTTTGATTGGATGACGGTGTTGTACAGGTAGTAAGAATCGAGATAGATATAGACTGTCAAATCGTCAGTATCGATTTGATTGAGCCGTGCCCGTCCGTCCGTCCGTCTGCCCGTTAACACGATAACTTGAGTAAATATTGAGATTCTTCACCAAATTTGGACATCAGCTTATCTGACCCAGAATAAATTGGTATTGAAAATTATCGAAATAGGATGATAACCTACTTACTTACTTAATTGGCGCTTAACCGTCTAAACGGTTATGGCCGTCCAACAAGGGCGCGCCAGTCGCTCCTTCGCTCCGCCAGCCGGCGCAATTGGTCACACCAAGGGAGTTTAAATCGTTTTCCACCTGGTCCTTCCAACGGAGTGGGGGCCGCCCTCTACCTCTGCTTCCATAGGCGGGTTCGATAGAAACACTTTCTTGGCCGGAGCATCATCTATTCATTAGAATAACATGGCTAGCCAGCGCAGCCGCTGCGTTTTAATTCGCTGGACTATGTTGATGTCTGCGTATAGCTCGTACAGCTCATCATTAATCTTCTTCGGTACTCGCCATCGCCAACGCGTAGAGGTCCATAAATCTTTCGAAGAACTTTCTCTCGAACATTCCCACAGCCGCTTCATCTGCTGTTGTCATGGTCCATGCTTCTGCCCCATATAGCAGGACGGGTACGATAGTGACTTGTAGAGTATGATTTCGTTCGCGATGATAACCACGCCCACTTTTTATATATATAACATTTTGGGAAACACAAAAAACCTGATTATTTAGTAAATAATACACCTAGAATGCTGAAATTTGCATGTGGACTGATATTGACTCTTGATAAAAATTGGAAAAAATTTAAAATGGGCGTGGCACCGCCCACTTGTGATACAATCAATTTTACAAATATTATTATCATAACTCAAAATCGTTAACCTATCGTAACAAATTCGGCAGAGGTTTCCTTTACTATAAGGAATACTTTGAAGAAAGAAATTAACGAAATGGGTTAAGGACCACGCCCACTTTTATATAAAATATTTTTAAAAGGGTCGTGGACGAATAAAATAAGCTATATCTTTGCAAAAAAAAGAGCTTTGTATCAATGGTATTTCATTTCCCAAGTGGATTTATAACAGTAAGTAGGAAAATTTCAAATTTAAAAAATGGGCGTAGCACCGCCCCATTTTATGACTAAGCAATTTCTATGTTTCGGGAGCCATAACTCGAAGAAAAATTACATATCGTAAACAAAATTGGGTACACAATTTTCCTTATAGCAGAAATATTTCTAGTAAAAATAGACGGGATCGGTTAAAGACCACGGCAACTTTGATATAAAACAAGTTTAAAAGGGTCGTAGACTAGAAAAGCAAGCTATAACTTAGCAAAAAATAGTTTTGAATCATGATATTCACTTATAAAGTTTTATGTAAAAGGAAATGGGTAGACACTTTTTTAAAAACGGGCGGTGCCACGTGTTATGTAGAAAAGTAATTTATCTGAATGAAATGTACAATCTGAAGCTCACGCTGAGTATATACTGTTCGGTTACACCGAACTTAGGCAGCTTTACTTGTTTCTTGAGTTTAGATATGGCTCACCTTTTCAGAAAGTAATCAGAGAGCAAACAATACGAATGTGATAAAATGTATCCGTGTGAAAGTATAGGAACTCACATGCATGCCCTCTCAACTTGACTAACTTCCACCGCCTGGCAGATATGTGCAAGTGTGAGTTTGCACATATAACTAAAATAAATAATAAATATTGCAGAATAATTCACATTTTTGTAGGTAAATAATGTACCGGAAGAATAACAAACATTATTGTGAGTCCCCTTTGAAAATGTATATTTTACGCAAAATTTAATGTTTTTTGCTCTTGATTACTTCTGAATTTTAACTCTGAATCGTGACTCTGAATTTGACTTCTGAATTTCGACTTCTGATGTTGACTCCTGAATTTTGATTTTTGAATTTTTGTTTCGGAGTTGTGACTTCTGAATTTTTGTTTCTGAATTTATGGGGGGAACCATTGGGGACGATTTCGGGACTCGCATTCGAGATAATTTTTTGTCCGTTTCGGATTAATTTTAACTTTAACTATTAGGGATGTTTTAGTATAGTTCGAGACTACCCCTAGAGAATTTTGGAAATATACAGATTTTTCGGGATAATTGTTTTCAATAAACTTCGGGGTAGTTTCGAGATGATTTCTGGAGTATCGCTGGATGAATTTATATATTTTTGGATCCCTGAGGTACAATTTTTAATAATTTCGGAAGTATTCGGGTACTCGGGCAGCCACCTTGTCGATAGTGTGAACTGCATTGCGCCCGCTATGCGTCTGAACGGTTAAGGGGCCTGCAGCTATTGTTTTCGCCTCGTAGAAGTTCGCAGGATGTCGATGACCAAGAACTGACATTCCTATTACTAAGGATGGTACTGGGGACAAGAGCTGTGGATGATTTCACGCATTGGTATATTCGACTATATTTATTCGGCTTTATCGACGAGCTGTAGGCAGAGGAAACGGTTGAGCACGTTCCATTCTCGTGCCATCGCTAGGAAAGTAAAGGCTTCGTTCTGAGTAGCGGAGTTCACATATCTCGAATCGAGCAAATACAAAAATTCTCATATATCTGCCAATCAGGACAGAACTATTTACAAAATAGGCCTGGCAATCACTGACGATATATTTAACTTAGAACATTCGCACTATGGTGCAATATGGCGTAGTAAAAAGTGCTGAGACGCAATTGGGAGAGAAGCTCGGCCTTAGATCTCTTCGGAAGTTATCGCGCCTTACATTGATTTTTTTATTAATACCTATGAACTGTCAAACTTTTGTTTAAATTATAATAAAGT
>JARSSU010015733.1:0-34233 GCA_029619165.1 Eurosta solidaginis | reverse complement strand
TGTTTGTGAAATTATCGCAAACATATACATTAATTATATAACCACGTTATCGTATAATAATGTTTATTGCCATCATCCGGTGGCAAAATCCTGAGCCAGATAAATAATTTTGCATGTAAATGCAACAACAACGATTTGAGCCAGATAAATCCAGATAGAAGTCTGGTTCAATTTGTAAGCCAGATAATTTGTTAATTACTTCTTTTTAGTTTGGCAACGCTGCCTTGAATAAACCTACTTTTTCAAAAATAGATGTCGCTGGTTAGCATTTCGCCGTAACAGCTAAATCAAAAACAGCGGCGGCATCTGCCTATCACATTTCACGTGTGCACAAATTTCACGACATCTGCTTCTCAAGTCTCTCAATGATCCAGAGCATTCCCGTGAGAATTGAGCGTGAGCCGGAGCTGTACAACTCACTGGAAGACGGCATAAATGTATAACCACTTAAAGTTTATATAAACTCTAGTTATAATAGCAAATAACTAAAACTAAACGCGGTGCGGTGAATGAGAGGTGGAAGCACGATCTTTGTAGGAGATGTTAAGTTTTCAGGCAGATGTCGCCACTGTTAGTTGTCCAGGATACAATCCAAGATCAAATGTTATCCGACAAACAGATGGCGCTGAACACAAGAACAGATGATAGATTCTCGTAGTTGTTGTTATATCGAGACAGCTGGTTTGCCAACACAAGAACAAACAGCAGGGGCACCTTTAAAAATTTGCTTGTTTTTACAAAAATTTGCTTGTTTTTACAAAAATACGTCTGCCGGAACAAATTTTTGTTGATGAGAGTTGCTAAATACACTTTCGTTTGTGAAATTAGCTTTATTTATATTTAATTGGCTATTAAGTCTTTAATTTAAAACAAAATCCTATAAAGAGGGCGAAAAACTTTCCTTCAGTCACCAGGGTTGCCAGGTTCCCACCCTAGTATGGGTTTTGTCGAAAGCAGAGGTAACACTCAGTCAATCCAGGGTGAAGTGCAGATCCCAGAAACCCCAACGAAGAAAACGTAGTCTTTATTTGCTAAGTACGAATATAATACACTCATACACACACGGCTCGAAGTGTTAGGAAAGCAGCAACTTTCTATACCAAGACTGTGGGGAGAGAGGTGACCTGGGTAAGTAGTATGCGACATACATAGTAGATGAGGGCGGAAGGCATCTGATATTACTCTTACGGTGACTTGATCTGCAGTCGACCAACCTTTCTTGTAACGTGGGTTTCGGGATGTGGGGGCGAGATGTAAGGATGGAATGATGAAGAGGTAAGTAGGAGTATGGAGCATGGCATTAGGGTGACCGCAGAGTAGGTTGCATGATGTGAGCGGTCCAAGTTTGGGTGGGATTCCTGTGGTGCGGTCAGTAAGTTAATCCGAAGAGGTTGAGCGAAGGAAATGAATATATGTGTGCGTCCGGTTTCAAGATGGCGGGTTGAGAACCACGGCCGCCAAATGTACTGAGCTAGCCAGGGACACCATCGGGAACCAAAGCAACGTGTACCTGACATATATTTATAATGTAACAGCAAGGCGATCTAAAGCGATAATAAGGCAACGTAGCGCGTACCAGTGGTAGAGACGGGAAGTTTATGATTTGCCTTTTCACAGTGGCGCGCTACTTATGGGTGGTCTGGTAAATGGTCGCTAAGGAGCTCGTTAGCTGCAATAAGAGCTGCGAGGAATACCATATTAGTGTGGGCTAACTCATGGAACACGACCACCTCCATAGCTGTACGGTGGCAGGATGGAAGAGGGAGTTATACCAGTCGGTAATCCGTAGGCAATTTCGTGGACAGAGAGGGTAGTGCACCAAAAAGTTACAGCGGGGGCCTTTATGCCCACGGAAGGGGTCAGGTGGCCATAAGTCTGCCTCACCCCTCCCCTCAGTTGGCTTGGAAGCAGGTGAGATAACCTAAAGGGCAAAGCCCGTGCTAAAAACACTCCTTTCACTCAGCTAGTAGTAGCGGCTCACTCGCTGGACATCGCTAATTCCGTGTCCGTACACTAAAGTGAGGTTCCAAGGGCAATGTACCAGCTCTATACTGCCCGGGAGAAATGGGCACGAAGACACAACCGCTCTGCAGCCTCACTACCCTGGCCTTAGTTTGGTTTTGGCTATTAAAAACAAGCTTGCTACCTTCAGTTGATCGAAACTTATTTCTCTTCCTAGATACGGTACCGAGGGTTCCTTGCAGCAAACCCCTTCTGCCACTTCACGAGCCCAAAACAAATGCTCATTGCCCCAAGTCATTCCTCTTGGTGTAGGATGGTAAATAGTATTGTGAGGGGCTCTTTTAATTTCTCTAATTCGTCTCTTGTGTGCACTTTTTCTCCGTTCCCCGCAAAGTTTTATTTTTCACTGGCTTGTCATTTCATTCTCCTTCTCTCCTCCCCTTATCAAGGTACCATCCTGACAACGCAGAGTAAAAATAAAGCTTGCCAAAGCAACGCCTCATACTGTGCGAAGTCAACCGTTACTTTCCGAACTGGCCCGATATTAGGAAGGCTTTGATGAGGTATAGCCAAATAAACCCCCTGGATACAGATCATTCGATAAGTTCCATGAAACACCTCGGAAGCAGGGGATTAGTAGTCCTACGTCACTGACAAATCACAGCTTTCCTATGAGGAACGTATTGATGACGTATGAATTCGGCTAAGGCTTCACACCATCGGCAAAGTGCTTACCGTAGTGAGGGTAGATAAATATATAGTTTCTTTCACTCAACTGATGGAAACATGTTGCAAAGCATTTTGTCAGATGTGAGTTTTGACTGCAGCCATAGGGGCTCTTTTACACTTTAAAATGCCATATAACTACCACACAGCCGATCAAAACCCAAAATTTGAATGAAGCATAATCAGTAATTTGACGTAAGCTCCAAACTGTTGAGTTGATTAAAAATATTAACGGTGCCTCAAAAAATTATCTACTCAATGGTTGCTCAACAGTTGTGTTTGCTGAAAATCCCTAATGTCATTTGCGTTTTGTTGTCTTTTTCAACAGCTGAAAATGCATACATACATTAGAGCGTATCCCGAGAAAACTAACGTTTACTGTGTTCTCCTCAGGTTAGGTGGAACTGAGCGATCAATAAAGACCTCACATAGACTGATTGTATCCATACTGTACCAGAATTTGTTTGATGCCCAGACGAAAAAAAAACCCAGATAGCTACCAGGGCCCATGTTACGTGTTACGATCAGTGACTGAAAAGGCAGCCGGTTCTATGTACCGTAGCGATTCGGGATATTGCCCGACCAAGGGCTGTCATTTCAGTGTAACCCCACTTCACTGCAACAACAAGAACAACAGTGACTGTAAACAATTTTCACTCAAGCGATAGCTATGCAATTTGCCAAACTTTTTTTTTAATTATAATAAAACTGGATCTAACGAGTACTATTTGTCGCTAGTTCAAATATGCCCTTTATCCGATCCACCTTTTCAGAGCTATTGTGATTTAAAAAATGTGTTTCGATCACGGATTGTAATACGCAATTCGGGCCCAGGACTTATGTCATAGAACTCCGTCTATTTGGCAAACACTCGAAGCTTCATAGGACTTAGCTTGATTGCTACCTCGGGATCTGGCAACTCTGTCGGCTCTAGTAGCTTTCGCCTTGACCTACCGCGAGCGGGACGCGAACATGGAATGCACTTCCTAGATCTGCTGTAGCTGACGTGGCCTAACTTATAAGCATGTGAAACCAGAAAGCAGTGTGCAGGCATAAAATACCGTCGGGGGCTTGTCTACTCTCTCCTCCACGTTGAGTTTTCCACGACAACTCACTGTCTAGAAATAGTTCCTAGACATTTAGTGCACGGTTTCTCCTGCAGGGTCGCTCCTAGCAGTCAATTTTGTAGCTCTTAGTAAATAATATCATATCGATTTCTCCGCGTTGGCGCTCAACCCAACATTAGATGCAAGGTATGTGTATCTCAAAGCGCGTGATCCATCAAAGAGCTAATTTTCACTTATGACAACTGAAACGTTATGTGCGTATGCCGTATATTTGACGGGTTCCTTATCGAAACGCCTGAGGAGTTGGTCGATGACTAGCGTCCACAGTAGAGGTGGTAACACTCCGCCCTGCGTCGTGCTCCTCTCCACTGATTTCGTGGCAAGCACCGGCAATGTCTAAGATGACTCCTAAGGCTTACTCCACTTATTACAGGCCTCTCTTTATGTTTATAATCACCCTATGCAGTGCTATGTCTACCAATTTGCTTTTGGTGTACGCATATTGTGTTGTGGAGAATAGTTTTTCCATCCATCTTGGACTTTGTGTACACATCTATCAGCTTCCCAAAGGTTTTGGACAGAAATAATGTTAAGCTAATGGGGTTGTAGTCTTTTGAATAGATATGACCGATCTTCCCCTCCTTTGGTAAGAAACCTACACGAGCAGTTCTACAATAGTGCGGTACACGATTCAGCCTTATGCACCCATCGAAAATTGTTTTAAGCCATACCACGATCGCTCTACTTGAAATTAGTAGCATAGCTGAAAGTCTTCGCGCCTATTCGATTTTGGTATCGGTCACCAACCCCGGCACTACTCGCTTCGTGATCGGAGTGTAAATGCTGTCTGCTGGCGAAAATTTTGATGTTTACACAAATAAAGTTCTGGAGCCCGGTGCGAACATTATGAACTTTTTTCATAATATGCTCTTATTATAGGTACAACTGCACTCTAACTGATGAGTAAGCTTTGTAATCAGTAAGTCACTTGAATTATGTATTGTATTGATAAGATTAGCAGCGATTGGTGATATGAAGTAGTCCCAAGTGGCATAGCGCCAAATTTTTTACTTGGACTTATGTCACACCTACTGCATTCATATAACCACAAGTTTTTTGCTTCGGATTTATAACACTGTAGTGGGGTTGACATAATCCAAAGTAAGAATAACATTATCTCAAAGGTATTTCTAACAAAATTTGAGTGCAGAATTTGGTAATACTCGGAAAATTTTTTTGTGATTTATTTTAAATTGAAAATTTTTAATTTAAAAAAGTTAAAAATTTTGGTTTATCAAAATTTTAATTAATTTAAATTTTCTTCTTTAAAGGCTCAAGAGTGACATTATCCCGATTGGTATTATGGCATCTCATGGCCAGTGACATAGTCCCAAGTAAAAAATTTGCAGTTATGCCACTTGGGATTATGTCATGCCACACCACATCGATTGCAGAAAACGAACGAACTTACAAATCAAACTTTTTAGATGCATTCAATTCAACGTTCTTGCAAGATGGGTCGTCTATTATACGCAATAATATTTACTTTACTGATTACCTCATTCGACACGGTGCAAGCCGACAACACATTTACCTATCTTGACGATGGAAATGAATGTAAAAATGTAAAAACCAGTCTGGAGGCAATTGCTAATAATGAAATGGAAAATTTGCAAACGTATGAAAAAATTTTGTATTTTATTAAAATTTACTTATAATTAAAATAATTTTGTTTTGCATATTTCGCTGTATCATACATAGCATGAAAAGTTGGTAAGCAAATTTGATAAATATATTAATAATTATGTGTACTAACATACAGCAACGAATAGAAAAATAGCAGTGCAAATATTTATCAGATTTTCATTAAGCAAAATCTGCTTTATATTTTTGATATTTAAAGAAAAAACTTTTGTGAATTTTATGGCTTGGTTTTTTATAAAAATTTTGTGGAATAATTTTAGGCTTGTTCAACGGAACTTGATCAGTGATATTAGATTTTGCAGCAGTGCATTACTAACAACGCTTCCGCTGTTCTTACTTACTTACTTAATTGGCGCTTAACCGTCTAAACGGTTATGGCCGTCCAACAAGGCGCGCCAGTCGCTCCTTCGCTCCGCCAACCGGCGCCAATTGGTCACAGCAAGGGAGTTTAAATCGTTTTCCACCTGGTCCTTCCAACGGAGTGGGGGCCGCCCTCTACCTCTGCTTCCATAGGCGGGTTCCGATAGAACACTTTCTTGGCCGGAGCATCATCTTTCATTCGCATAACATGGCCTAGCCAGCGCAGCCGCTGCGTTTTAATTCGCTGGACTATGTTGATGTCTGCGTATAGCTCGTACAGCTCATCATTAAATCATCTTCGGTACTCGCCATCGCCAACGCGTAGAGTCCATAAATCTTTCGAAAACTTTTCTCTCGAACACTCCCAAAAGCCGCTTCATCTGCTGTTGTCATGGTCCATGCTTCTGCCCCATATAGCAGGACGGGTACGATAAGTGACTTGTAGAGTATGATTTTCATTCGCCGAGAGAGGACTTTACTTTTCAATTGCCTACCTAGTCCAAAGTAGCATTATTGGCTCCCGCTGTTCACTAACCATTGATATAATAGTGAACAGCTCAAGACTTATTATAATGCACTACTAGAATATCCAACCTCACTGATCAAGTTCCGTTGAAAGAGTTTAAATTATTCCACTACAATTTGGATAATAAATATAGACTATATATATGTACCTAATTATATATAAAAGGAATAGGAACAAAAAAGGAAATACTTATACACAAATTGCAAAGCGTGCAGCGGAGCATTTATATGGCTGAGTGTGAAGTATGAATGTTGGAGATTTCGATTTCAAAACTTAGGCTCTGAAAAGCTAACTGATGAAAATTCAGAAACATCTCCAAGTGACCATCACCGTATGCAAATTTTGTAAGTTTTTCTCTAATATCAATAACAAAAAATAATTTCAAAAATTGTTTTCGAAAAAATTCGAATAATTTTACGAAAATTTCCAACTTTTTACTTGAAGTTTTTTAAACTTTTTTTGAGTATGTATGCACTTTTTAGCCCAATCCATTTTAAAATTTCAATATTTTCTCGAAGGTTGTTTAAGACTTTTCTCCAAACAAAGTGTGAATATTTTTTTTAAATAGAAGAAAATCCCAAACTACGTTCGGAAAACAAAAATTTTCAAAAATCAATGTGAATTTTGGGAGTCCTATCACTTTTACAAAGTGAGTTTAGAATTGACTGGGCTATAAAACTGCACACTTGAAAAGAATTAAAAAATTAAAAAATATTAAGTTCGATTTTTTTTTAATTATCTCGAATTTTCGAATTTTTTCGAAAACATTTTTAAGATTTTTTTTCATAGTTTAAGTTCCAGAGTTCATTGAAATTTTTTCTTAAAATATAGGAATTAGAAAAATGAAATATAATTGACGAAATTTGCTTGAAATTGCAACTACTATTTTTTTGTTTGCTGTTGTATATACATATTTTTCATATTTTTTATTTTTATAATTTTCATAAAATTAACATGTTTAACGAAGGATTGACAATTTGGATACAGCAGTACAGCAGCTAACGGAAAGTATTACACAACTACAAAATGAGTGAGATTTGAATATCTTTATATCACATTTACACTGCACCAAATTGTTATTTTGGGCGAAAACACACGATTTGTGATGTATTTAGCGAAATGGTAATGAAGACAATGTAAATGCTTTCAAATTACTCATTCCGAAGTATGGATTTGGGGCTAGTGTAAATGTGTTATCAGTTGCAAACGTATGAAATTTTTTTTCTTTAAAACGTATACTAAATATTATTTTTTTCTTTTAATTTATTTTTTTAGTATCAATGATCTTGATCGCAAACGCAGTTGTTTTCTGCAACAAGGGGCCCTAAACGCTAAATGTGAGTTTTAAAGTTTACACAAGAAATTGTGTTAACTTTGAAATTCTGATTCTGTGAAGCAAAACTGTGAACAAAAAACTCACTGATGAAAAACTTCGCACTAGTGTACACTATTGTGACATTCAAAACTGATACGCACTGTTGCAGAATGACCCTTTGTTTTCATGGCGTTTGATGAATATTTTCTCACGGACATAAGACTTTTACATTCAGCGCTCATTCAGCAAACCAATGCGCAAATACTTTACAGAATCGCATTAAAATTTAAAGTGTAAATTGTATATACAAATGAGTTTTCAATAAGTGTACATTTTTCAGTTTTTCACAGTTAGGGAATTGACCCCCAGAAAGCAATCGGAAATATAATATTTAAACAAATATAAATGTGTCTTATTATTATATATGGAATATTCATCTAAGGTGTGTGGAAGGAGAGCATACAACTAGTTATATTTCTTATAGTAGTTAGTTATATTCCTAGATAGAATTGAACATCTAGTTGACAATCGCAAAAGTTAAAACTAATACCATAGCCATCCAGAAGCACAACTTATCGCTCCTAGTCGGAGCATAGGGCGGAGACGAACGCTCTCCAGCGACTTCTATCAGTCGCTAAACGTCTTATTTCATTCCAGGTGGCGGTGGAAGTGCTCTCATTGAAAATCGTACGCATCCAAGCTTTGTCGAGGACGTCCCCTGCGCCAGCTTCCTTGTGGGTTCCATTGGAAGGTCATTTTGGCAACGTTGTCATCTTCTCTGCGGAGAGTGTGACCGATCCAACCCCACTTACGTTTTCTAATTTCAGTGTAGATTGGGGGGTTGTTCGTGAGTGACAGTAGATCGGCGTTGCTTATTGTTCTTGGCCAGAAGATAGGCAGACTATTCTCAGACACTTGTTTATAAACGTTTGCAGTCGTCGGTTAATGCGGTCAGAGACAAGCCAGGTTTGGTGTTAAAAACTCCTCAGTTTTGTTTTCATCGACAATATGCGAGAGCGCCATACTCGGCCTAAGTTGTGGAATGCAGTTCGTGCCTACAGATCCTTGCAGATACATCCGATTCTGCGCTGCCATCTTTAGTAATTTGGCTGCCAAGGTAGCAGAATTCTTCTACATCCTCAATGACGGTAGTGCTGCCATTTGATACAAGTTGGAGAGGAGATGTGTTCGTTGTTTGCAGTATCATTAGCTTAGTTTTTGCGTAGTTAATTTTCAAACCGACTGCGCGAGCGTTGATTTCGAGTCGCTGGAGTTATGCGGCAACAGCAGCTAGTGTGTGAGTAGTGAAGAAGATATCATCAGCGTAGTCTAAATCACTTAGTTTCTGATTCAGCGTCCATTGTAACCCATCTGGGGCTTCTGCGTTTGTGCGCTTCAGGACGTCGTCCAGCACTACTATGAAAAGCAGCGGTGATAGGACGCACCCTTGTCGTACGCCTTTGTTTATGCTAAATTTGTTGATGTTTTTTCCTTTGAAGCGCACTGATCATTGAATCTTTGTAGAGGGCCTTAATCATGTCGATGACTTTCTCTGGGACCCCGCAGTTTTTGCAGCGCAATCCATATCGCGTCACGGAAGATTGTGTCAAACGCACGTTGAAAGTCAACGAAGAGAAGATATAGTGGCGATCTCCATTCATTAGACTGTTCTATGATTATTCGTAGGGTATTGATGTGGTCCACGAAAGATCGATTTGGCATAAAGCCGTTCTGTTCTTTGTGCAATTGTGCGTTGAGCGTGGGCGATATTCTTGCCAGTATGATGAATGCTAGAACCTTATGGATTGAGTTAAGCAATGTAATGCCGCGCAGTTTTTTGCATTGGCTGAGATCGCCTTTTTTTGGGATAGTGATTATAACCCCTTCTTTCCATTCTCCAGGAATTGTGGATCCTGTCCACGCTGACTGTATAATAGGATGTAGGGCACGGGCAGTGACGTCCGCACCATACTTGAGAAGTTCTGCTGGAAGGTCATCGGGACCGGGAGATTTATTCTTTTTCAATTTGGTTATCGCCTCTAGAATCTCTTCGTTTGACGACGGTTCTATTGGAATATTTCTGTTGGGGTTTCTTCTCTGCATTGTTCGTGAGTTTGACGCCACTTCTTCACCGGGGGAGTTGTCCTTAAAGAACTCCTCCCATCGGTTCAGTTGGTCTTCATCTGAGGTTAAAATGGTGCCATTTTCTGCTTTGAGGGGGTACGTTAGGCTTTGAGTTTGTTAGCTTCTTAGTGGCAGTGTACACGCCGCATAGGTTATTGCTGTTTGCTGCTATTTCTGCTTCAGTTTTTTGCGTTCTTCTATCAGCTGCCAGGTACTGTCGTTCATCCAAGGCTTTCTCTTGCATTCTTTCTTGCCGACAGTCTTTCTTATAGAAGATAATAAATTCGTAGATTCAAATTGTTGCTCTTTGGTTTAGTGCTTACTTAGGTACAATGCCTACTTGATCGTTAGCAGCGACTCAAATGTTTCTTCTGTGTGTGCTAAGTGCTCTTATAAGTTTCTATATTCTATCATGAATATTTTCCTAGTCAATAAGATTTGTTTTTTAATATGTGTTTAATTAGTAATTCTTTGAAACCTCAACAAACTCCTTCTGTGTAGAAATCAATTTGCCTATCAGTCAGGAAAATCCGCGCCGGACGGACATTCATAGCCTCACGGAAAAAATTAAAAAGGATTTGATTAAAAAAATAAAGCCCTCTGCGATTTTACTGTAGTCTCAGGATCCTTCGATAGCACGACACATCAAGCTATCGAACACACTATGATAGGCAACGATATAAGGCCAAATATCATTTACTAGGTGCTATCAATACTTAACAGAAGAAATCAGTCTTGAGCTGGGAGAGACAACCGAGTCTATTGTGACCAATAAAATTCGCCGTCAAGGGGATGTACTCTCTCCTCTATCGTGGAGCTGGGATGGACAACTGAATCAATTTTAGCCACTAGCGAATGCCGTCAAAGAGATGTACTCTCTCTTTTCTAGGGGAGCGTGTCGTAGATGAAATAATATTCAACTTCAATTTGAAATTTTTTTTCGAATTTATAAAATATGCCACTTATCTACGACAAATTTACGGCAAATTCACGTGCAAGAATTATTTTCCTTGCTGGTCTGTAAGGTAGTTTTTCTGTGTTCAAGTGAAGTTAGCGTGCCACCCTATATTTTCTAATATATGGCTGCGGCAAATTTATTTGCTTCACGGATAAATTACGGAAAATTCACGGCAATTTTCCCAATAGGTAATTTTTTCCACGTAAAAGTTGTTTTGCCAACTTCAGATAGGTGTTTTTATCGGCCTATTGTTAAATGATTCAAGGTTAGATTCGAGCTCAAGGCCAGAAAAATAATTTTTTTTCTAATGATAATTTTTGATTTTGTTTTTTTAATTTTTCTATAATTGAAAAATTGTATTTGGTTTTTGGAATACTAAGTAGACATTTTTGCAGACAACCTGCCATAGCTGCGCAGATAGATCCATTTCGAAGGGTGCTCAGCATTCATCTTCAGTACGCTTTAGTCACGCTGCGCTAACCATTTAGCTATAGAGCAGTGGTTGACTGATAAATTGGTACTTCTATTCCTCCTTATCAAATATATATGTAATCACCGTTGCGTCATCTGTTGCAAATCACTGATAATGCTGGACTTTTTTATTATCAATTACTTTGTTTTGACATTCCCATTGACTCTTGGTTTTATTGAACAATTGTTTTTGTTGTTTATCAGCCTATTGATGAATGGTTTAACACTTATCCTGTATAGAGGGTCAAATTGCCCAAACGACTTTTGAAAGTTGCATATCTTTTATAGACTTCATATACTCTGTCGAAACTTCTCGAGTTGTAGTGATTTAATAAAAGTAACCTGAAATAATTTTTGTTTTAAATATGTCATCTACAGGATCAGTGCTGGGCCTAGAATATAGCTACGTATATTGTATAAGTGGTCAAAGCTGTCCCATAGTAGAGGAGTTATGTGTATAGCTACAGACATTATAAGTGAAGTACATATGCCCATGCACATTACGGACAATATCATGAACACTGCACGTCTGCTCTGACCATGTAGGATGTATGTACAGATGTATGTGAATAGAAGTGTGACAGTTACATGTTTATCTTGCCAGCAATTTACCAGCTAACTTGTTCGTGCGTGATGATGTGATGCTTACAATCTATTCGGCGCAGTCGCTAAAAGTTTTTGAATTATCAGGTTGTGTTTCAAGAATAAAGCGGGAGGCACCTTTATGTTAAGCTATGTTTAGTCAAAAAACTTTTCCACCGTTCGTTGAACACTTCGAAATATTATCGACTAAAGAATTAGCCAAGATAAGTTGTAACTCGTTTTTAACCGAAACGAAAGCTTTCGTTAACGTTAAAAACGTTAACAAAAACGTGATACTTTATGTTTGAATTGTGCTGGCAATGCTATAGCCATGGTGAAGCCGTAAGGTGGTACAGCGAGCGGACAACACACACACAAACTCTATGTAGTATGTTTGTGTAATTCGTTGGTGTAATGTCAAAAATACTATGAGAAATGTTCGTACTGTCAAAATTATGAGGAAAAGTTGCAATCAGCTTGGTAATGCTTTCACCTTTAATGACTCCGCATCAATCAGCTTTGCCAGCATAGTTTGAAATTAATAATCAACATAAACGATTGATTTCGTTTTGATATGGCAGAAAACGAAACGAAATCATTTCGTTAATTTGACGTTCTTAACGTTATACGAAACGAAGACTTTGTTTCGTTTATTAACGTTAATTATCGTAACGAAATGATATCCGTTCGTTGGTTAAGCATGCCTGGAATAAAGTAAGTGTAAAAAAGTGAAATATATACTATTTAGTGAATTAGTAAGAAGTGTTTTTAGTGCGGCTTGTATTTTATTTATGTTTCAGTATGAATAGAGAAGAAATTGCAGCCCTTCTAGAACGCTGATTGGGATGATGAAGCACCAAACGATACCGAGAGTGATGATGAACAAGACCAGATACCGAAGTCGAATCCCTTTACGATCTCAATTATCTGATGAAATAGGACGAAGGAGGACATTCTGCCCGACCACATGATGGATCAGGAGTTTTCCGTCGAGTATGGAAAATATATGTGGTATAACAATCAGACGGCAGCGGAGCTGAAGCCGATGTTTCAGGAGATTTCCGGATCGAAGATGGAAATATATGTGGTATAACCACTCAGTTTGCGAGCGGGCTGCAAGCTAATTTTATAACACACGCGCCAGTCCTACACGGTATAGCATTGCCCAGCCGATGGTATTAAAATCTTCATTTATGTAATTTCTGCACCGCGACTAGGTGACAAATAGTCATTGAGATGACTAGATATAAAAGTTAAGTCACTGCAATTGAAAGATATAATTATATAGAAGTATGTACTGCTGTAAAGTAATACCTGCGATCTGGTCAGGTCAATCATCAGTGTTTGGATAATTGGGTCGAAATAGATAGTATTAGTTGCAGCATATTTGGCCCTTTGCTCTTAGCAGAGTGTATTCGATCACATGGAGAAGCACTCGACGTTGTGGGATGATTGTAAGGCCGCCGCGCCCGATTTTCAATGGACAAGGACTTTACGCAGATTCAGATGTCACCAGAGTTCTGAGGTCTCGTTATATCGTAGAAATCTGACCGGAATGCGAGGCGAGCTCGAGATAAACTGGCACCAATGCAGGATGTTGGAATCGCTGGAATGTAACATACACAAAATACGTATAACACTACTGGAGAGTCGCCATCAGTCGATGAACAATTGGTTACATTTCGCGGATGTGTCACTTTCAAACAAATATCCCATCGAAGCTGGAAGCCCGGTCGAAAACGATAAACGTTTTGCCTGTGGATAATACAAGGTAAAAAGATAACGGAAAAGTATTCACATTTCTTTTTGATACCAGAACCAAAACCACATTAGTTGGCTATGTACCTAAAAAGAATCGCAACTGTATATCTACTCAGCGCCCTTCACAATAATGGTGTGAAATCAATCCAACACTGAAAACCTGAAACATAGAC
This sequence comes from Eurosta solidaginis, assembly GCA_029619165.1. Lineage (NCBI taxonomy): Eukaryota > Metazoa > Arthropoda > Insecta > Diptera > Tephritidae > Eurosta > Eurosta solidaginis. Next base: position 20,504 of record JARSSU010015733.1, on the reverse strand, counting down.
TTTTACAATAAAACCAAATCCGGGGTTGACATACAGACCAAGTTATCAGTACATACACCTGCAAGCGAAGGACAAATCGTGGCCCAATCCTGTTTTACAATATGCTGGATATAAGTGCATACAATGCTTTGGTAATTTTAGAGAAACAAACCCTGAATGGAACAGAATAAAAATTATGCCGTTTGTTCCTAGAAGAGCTCGAAACGAACTTAATTTTCAGGAAATATCGCGAAGATCTATACTTCCTCGAAGCAGTGCAGCCAAAATGTGGTAATAACACTCAAAAAACAGCAGGAACTACTGAAAAGACTCCGAAACCTACAAATCTAAAACGTGGTCGTTGCTTTATAGTCCAAGTCGATCAAATAGTACGAAATATAGCATTAAGAAGCTGTGAAAAATTTATTTGTAAGACTAATTCTGAAGCATCTGTCATATGTACTAGTTGCTTAAAATCACCCTAGAACCATCTTTTTGTACTTAACTCAATTTTATTATTTATTGAATAAAAAAATACTTTACAGCTTGAAATAAAATCAAAATCTATCCTTCCTCCGTTGGGCAAAATTGACCCACTTATGTCACGCACGTTACTTTTTTTGAATACAGGATAAGTGTTAAGGTTCGATCGAGTTCAAGGCCAGAACAATAATTTTTTTTAATGATAATGAAGTAACAATTTATCAGCCAAACAAACCACCGCTCTATAGCTAAATGGTTAGCGCAGCGTGCCTAAAGCGTACTGATGATGAAGGCTGAGCACCCTTCGAAATGGATCTATCTGCGCAGCTATGGCAGATTGTCTGAAAAAATTTCTACTTACTATTCCCAAAACAAAATACAATTTTTCAATTATAGAAAAATTAAAACAAGTAAAGGTGTCTAAGTTCGGGTGTAACCGAACATTATATACTCAGCGTGAGCTTCAATTGTACATTTCATTTCAGATAAATTACTTTCTACATAACACCTGGCACCGCCCATTTAAAAAAAAATGTCTCCCCAATTCCTCTTACAATAAAACTTGATAAGTGAAATATCATGATTCAAAACTATTTTTTTCTAAGTTATAGGTTATTGTTCTAGTCTACGACAATTTAAACCTTTAAGCTTGTTTTATATCTAAGTTGCCGTGGTCTTTAACCGATCCCGTCCATTTATACCAGAAATATTTTCTGCTATAAGGAAAATATGTATACACAATTTCATTACGATATGTTAATTTTTCTTAGAGTTATGGCTCCCGAACATAGAAACTTGCCTACTAATAAAAGAGGCGGTGCCACGCCCATTTTTTCAAAGGTAAATGAAATACCATTGATATAAAGCTATTTTTTGCAAAGATATAGCTTATTTTATTCGTCCACGACCCTTTTAAAAATCTTTTATATAAAAGTGAGCGTGGCCTTTAACCGAATTCGTTAATTTTTCTTCAAAGCATTCCTTATAGTAAGGTAACCTCGTAAAGATTTTTGATTTATGATTAATAATATTTGTAAAATTGATTTTATCACAAGTTGGCGGTGCCACGCCCATTTTAAAATTTTTTTTCAAATTTTTATCAATGGTTTCAATATCAGTCGACATGCCAGATTTCAACATTCTAGGTGTATTATTTACTAAATAATCAGGTTTTTTGTGTTTTCCAAAATGTTATATATATAAAAGGTGGGCGTGGTTATCATCCGATTTCGCTCATTGTCAATACCAATATATTCTGGGTCCAGATAAACTCATGTACCATTTCGTGACGGTATCTCAATATTTACTCAGTTATCGTGTTAACGGGCGGACGGACGTACGGACATGGCTCAATCAAATTTTTTTTCGATACTGATGATTTTGATATATGGAAGTCTATATCTATCTCGATTCCTTTATACCTGTACAACCAACCGTTGTCCAGTCAAAGTTATATACTCTGCTTTAGCACACCCAAGTCATCAGTCCTAATTTCGGGAAAAGTAACATCAAATACTATAGATATAGTTTATCTAACCGGGTTCATTCTCGTCAGAGGTTAAACAACAGCTTGTCAGCAAAAATGTTTCGGCTAGCCGCATTAGCCGTTGGGAGTCGGATTAAAATATTGGGCTCAAAACTTCTCAGAGTTTATCGCGCCCACCTTATTATTGTTATATTATGAGTCATATTTCCACCCTTATTTCTCAAACCATCCATACAGATATTTAAAATTTTATTTATTTATTTATTTCTTCTTACAGCTTATGCTAAGCCTATCTTTTATCTATATATGGTAATTAATAAATAATCTAAATTAAGTTATTTATATGAGTCTATTGACTGCCAAATGGAGTGAGAGATAGGTAGCAACGAATGACACCAGCAGCGAACATATCTCGGATAGGTGTGTCATAGCGTTTCCTAAGAAAAAATCGCATAGCTCGGTTCTGTTGCTTTTGCAGTTTGTAAATTAGGTTTATCTCTCATAATGAAGAATAATGTTGGACAATATATGAAGTGAGGTTCGATTATCGATCTGTAAACCATTACCTTGTACCGTCTACTTACATACTTGCAGGTTCTTTGCATGAAATGTATCTTTTTGGATATTTTCCCAACCGTGTAATCGATGTGCTCACTAAAGTTGAGTTTATCATCGATTTTGATTCCTAAATACTAGAAAGTACTGACTTTGTCAATTGCTTCGCTGTTTATATTTAGAAGTGGTAATTCATTGTTTTGAAAATTCCTTCTTGATATAACCATAAATTTTGTTTTGCTTATATCAGTTTCAATCTATTCGAGCATAACCAATCATATACTCTGTTTAAGTCTTCTTGTAATTTTATATATATTTCAGTGATATTATTTCCACTAAGCATTAACAATGTATCGACAGCAAAATTTTAATATCACAGTACTTTTGGTTATATCATTAATATAGATATTAAACAGTATAGGTGCCAGGATAGACCCTTGCGGAAGTCCAACAGGCATCCCTCTGACAGGGATGATCCAATTACAGTTCTTTGACTCTCTTCATGATAAAGTCTAGGAACCATTTTAGCTCCGTTTCAGTAACACCTATGATATAAAGTTTTTTCTAGCAATAAATTTTGATCGATAGTCTAAAAAGCATGTTTTAAGTCTAGGAAAACAGCTATCATATGTTTATTTCTGCTCAGATCTTCTTTCCAGTTAGTTAAAAACAAAGTTCAAGGCACTTTCAAAAGAATGTTTTTTCCAAAAACCTGATTCTTGCGGTATAATAACTTTATTATCATCTAGGTACTTCACAGCTGGTTTTAACTACAGTTTCTAGAATCTTTTCATTACACGCTAACGTGTTAGTTGGCCTTATCTCATCAGCTCTTTAATATTCTTCACTTCTCTAGTTGGTACCACAATTGAAGTTTTCCATATGTTAGGAACTACCCATTTGTCTAGACTTTCGTTCACAGTTTGAGTATAAAAGTATCCCGTGTATGTTATAGAGTCCGTTATGACTCCTACAGTTATCAGTTTTTTCCCTCCAATTTATTTTTGAAACCTTCTGAAATTTGAATGTAAGAGTGCTACTTTGAACTGCAGAAAATGCCACGTTATTGTTATTAACTGGAATATTCGAGCTGATTTCGACTATACTGTCATGAAATAGCTATTGAGCGGCTCGGCTATTTTATTCTCCTGAGTATATAGTTGGCCGTTTATCAATATTTTATTTATTCCATTATTTTCTTTGGACATGCATATACTTTTTTTTCAAATGTTTCCACATTGCCTTACTATCCCCAACATTATGTGTGATTCTTTGTTCCATATACTTGGCCTTCTTAATCTTTATAAGACGTTTATACCTGCGCTTTGTAAGGTGTATTCATTCCCATTCAGATAGAAGTCTGGTTCAATTTGTGAGCCAGATAATTTGTTAATTACTTATTTTTAGTTTGGCAACGCTGTCTTTAATAAACCTACTTTTTCAAAAATAGATGTCGCTGGTTAGCATTTCGCCGTACAGCTAAATCAAAAACAGCGGCGGCATCTGCCTATCACATTTCACATGTGCAAACATTTCACGACATCTTCTTCTCAAGTCTCTCAATGATCCAGAGCATTCCCGTGAGAATTGAGCGTGAGCCGGATCTGTAAAACTCACTGGAAGACGGCATAAATGTATAAACCACTAAAAATGTATATAAACTCTAGTTATAATAGCAAATAACTAAAACTAAACGCGGTGCGGTGAATGAGAGGTGAAGCACGATCTTTGTAGGAGATGTTAAGTTTTCAGGCAGATGTCGCCACTGTTAGTTGTCCAGGGCACAAACCAAGATCAAATGTTATCCGACAAACATATGGCGCTGAACACAAGAACAGATGATAGATTCTCGTAGTTGTTGATATAGCGAGACAGCTGATTTGCCAACACAAGAAAAAACAGCAGAAGCACCTTTAAAAACTTACTTGTTTTTACAAAAATACGTCGGCCGGAACAAATTTTTGATGATGAGAGTTGCTAAATGCATTTTCGCTTGTGAAATTGGCTTTATTTATATTTAATTGGCTATTAAGTCTTTAATTTAAAACAAAATCGTATAAAGAGCGCTAAAAACTTTCCTTTAGTCACCAGGGTTGCCAGGTTCCCACCCCAGGATGGGTTTTGTCGAAAGCTGAGGTAACACTCAGTCAATCCAGTGAAGTGAATATCCCAGAAACCCCAACGAAGAAAACGTAGTATTTATTTGGCTCACACACAGCTCGAGGTGTTAGGAAAGCAGCAACTTTCTATACTAAGACTGTGGGGAGAGAGGTGACCTGGGTAAGTAGTATGCGACATACATAGTAGATGAGGGCGGAAGACGTCTGATATTACTCTTACGGTGACTTGATCTGCAGTCGACCAACCTTTCTTGTAACGTGCGTTTCAGTGGTCGGTAACAGCAAGGCGATCTAAAGCGATAATAAGGCGACGTAGCGCGTACCAGTGGTAGAGACGGGAAGTTTATGATTTGCCTTTTCACAGTGGCGCGCTACCTATGGGTAGTCAGGGTCAGGGCCACCTGACCAAGTCTGCCTCACCCCTCCCCTCAGTTGGCTTGGAAGCAGGTGAGATAACCTAAAGGGCAAAGCCCGTGCTAAAAAACACTCCTTTCACTCAGCTAGTAGTAGCGGCTCACTCGCTGGACATCGCTAATTCCGTGTCCGTACACTAAAGTGAGGTTCCAAGGGCAATGTACCAGCTCTATACTGCCCGGGCGAAATGGGCACGAAGACACAACCGCTCTGCAGCCTCACTACCCTGGCCTTAGTTTGGTTTTGGCTATTAAAACAAGCTTGCTACCTTCAGATGATCGAAACTTATTTCTCTTCCTAGATACGGTACCGAGGGTTCCTTGCAGCAAACCCCTTCTGCACTTCACGAGCCCAAAACAAATGTTCATTGCCCCAGGTCATTCCTAGTGCTGTAGGATGGTAAATAGTATTGTGAGGTGCTCGTTTAATCTCTCTAATTCGTACTCTTGTGTGCCCTGTTTCTCCGTTCCCCGCAAAGTTTTATTTTTCACTGGCTTGTCATTTCATTCTCCTTCTCTCCTCCCCATATCAAGGTACCTTATGACAACGAAGAGTAAAAATAAAGCTCGCCAAAGCAACGCCTCATACTGTGCGAAGTCAACCGTTACTTTCCGAGCTGCCCCGATATTAGGAAGGCTTTGATGGGGTATAGTCAAATAAACCCCCTGGCTACAGATCATTCGATAAGTTCCATGAAACACCTCGGAAGCAGGGGATTAGTAGTCCTACGTCACTGACAAATCGCAGCTTTTCTATAAGGAACGTAGTGATGACGTATGAATTCGGCTAAGGCTTCACACAATCGGCAAGGGGCTTACAGTAGTGAGGGTAGATAAATATATAGTTTCTTTCACTCAACTGATGGAAACATGTTGCATAGCATTTTGTCAGATGTGAGTTTTGACTGCAGCCATAGGGGCTCTTTTACACTTTAAAATGTCATATAACTACTACAGAGCCAATCAAAACCCAAAATGTGAATGAAGCATAATCATTAATTTGACGTAAGCTCCAAACTGTTGAGTTGATTAAAAATAATAACGGTGCCTCAAAAAATTATCTACTCAATAGTTGCTCAACAGCTGTGTTTGCTGGAAATCCCTAATGTCATTTGCGTTTTGTTGTCTTTTTCAACAGCTGAAAATGCATACATACATTAGAGCGTATCCCGAAAAAACTAACGTTTACTGTGTTCTCCTCAGGTTAGGTGGAACTGAGCGATCAATAAAGACCTCACATAGACTGATTGTATCCATACTGTACCAGAATTTGTTTGATGCCCAGACGAAAAAAAAACCCAGATAGCTACCAGGGCCCATGTTACGTGTTACGATCAGTGACTGAAAAGGCAGCCGGTTCTATGTACCGTAGCGATTCGGGATATTGCCCGACAAAGGGATGTCATTTCAGTGTAACCCCACTTCACTGCAACAACAAGAACAACAGTGACTGTAAACAATTTTTCACTCAAGCGATAGCTATGCAATTGCCAAACTTTTTTTTATAATTATAATAAAACTGGATCTAACGAGTACTATTTGTCGCTAGTTCAAATATGCCATTTATCCGATCCACATTTTCAGAGCTACTGTAATTTAGAAAATGTGTTTCGATCACGGATTGTAATACGTAATTCGGGCCCAGGACTTATGTCATAGAATAACTCCGTCTATTTGGCAAACACTCGAAGCTTCATAGGGGTTAGCTTGATTGCTACCTCGGGATCTGGCAGCTCTGTCGGCTCTAGTAGCTTTCGTCTTGACCTACCGCGAGCAGGACGCGAACATGGAATGCACTTCCTAGATCTGCTGTAGGTGACGAGGCCTAACTTATAAGCATGTGAAACCAAAAAGCAGTGTGCAGGCATAAAATACCGTCGAGAGCTTCTCTATCCTCTCCTCAAAGGTTGAGTTTCCAATACAACTTACTGTCTAAAATAGTTCCTAGACATTGAGTGCACGGTTTCACCTGCAGGGGCACTAGCAATCAATTTTGTAGCTCTTAGTAAATAATACCATATCCATTTCTCCGCGTTGGTGCTCAACCCAACATTAGATGCAAGGTATGTGTATCTCAAAGCGCGTGATCCATCAAAGAGCTAATTTTTGGAAGGCACTTTTCACTTATGACAACTGAAGCGTTATGTGCGTATGCCGTACTTTTGACGGGTTCCTTATCGAACCGCCTGAGAAGTTGGTCGATGACGAGCGTCCACAGTAGAGGTGGTAACACTCCGCCCTGCGTCGTGCTCCTGTCCACTGATTTCGTGGCAAGCCCCGGCAATGTCTAGGATGACTCCTAAGGCTTACTCCACTTATTACAGGAATTTTTTTATGTTTATAATCACCCTATGCAGTGCTATGTCTACCAATTTGCTTTTGGTGTACGCATATTGTGTTGTGGAGAATAGTTTTTCCATCCATCTTGGACTTTGTGTACACATCTATCAGCTTCCCAAAGGTTTTGGACAGAAATAATGTTAAGCTAATAGGGTTGTAGTCTTTTGAATAGATATGACCGATCTTCCCCTCCTTTGGTAAGAAACCTACACGAGCAGTTCTACAATAGTGCAGTACACGATTCAGCCTTATGCACCCATCGAAAATTGTTTTAAGCCATACCACGATCGCTCTACTTGAAATTAGTAGCATAGCTGAAATTCTTCGCGCCTATTCGATTTTGGTATCGGTGACCAACCCCGGCACTAATCGCTTCGTGATCGGAGTGTAAATGCTCTCTGCTGGCGAAAATTTTGATGTTACACAAATAAAGTTCTGGAGCCCTGTGCGAACATTATGAACTTTTTTCATAATATGCTCTTATTATAGGTACAACTGCACTCTAACTGATGAGTAAGCTTTGTAATCAGTAAGTCACTTGAATTATTGTATTGTATTGATAAGATTAGCAGCGATTGGTGATATGAAGTAGTCCCAAGTGGCATAGCGCCAATTTTTTTACTTGGACTTATGCCACACCTACTTCATTCATATAACCACAAGTTTTTTGATTCGGATTTATGACACTGTAGTGGGGTTGACATAATCCAAAGTAAGAATAACATTATCTCAAAGGTATTTCTAACAAAATTTGAGTGCAGAATTTGGTAATACTCGGAAAATTTTTTTGTGATTTATTTTAAATTGAAAATTTTTAATTTAAAAAAGTTAAAAATTTTCTGCTTTAAAGGATAAAGAGTGATATTATCCCGATTGGTATTATGGCATCTCATGGCCAGTGACATAGTCCCAAGTAAAAAAATTGCAGTTATGCCATGCCACACCACATCGATTGATATCAAGAAAACGAACGAACTTACCAATCAAACTTTTTAGATGCATTCAATTCAACGTTCTTGCAAGATGGGTCGTCTATTATACGCAATAATATTTACTTTACTGATTACCTCATTCGACACGGTGCAAGCCAACAACACATTTACCTATCTTGACGATGGAAGTGAATGTAAAAATGCAAAAACGAGTCTGGAGGCAATCGCTAATAATGAAATGGAAAATTTGCAAACGTATGAAAAAATTTTGTATTTTATTGAAATTTACTTATAATTAAAATAATTTTGTTTTGCATATTTCGCTGTATCATACATAGCATGAAAAGTTGGTAAGCAAATTTGGTGAAAGTATTAATAATTATGTGTACTAAGATATAGACGCGAACAGAGAAATGCAGTGCAAATTTTTATCGATTTTATTAACAAAATCTGCTTTATATTTTTGATATTTAAAGAAAAAACTTTTGTGAATTTTATGGCTTGGTTTTTTATAAAAATTTTGTGGAATAATTTTAGGCTTGTTCAACGGAACTTGATCAGTGATATTAGATTTTGCAGCAGTGCATTACTAGCAACGCTTCCGCTGTTCACTAACCATTGATATATTAGTGAGCAGCTCTGCTTATAATGCACTACTAGAATATCCAATTCAAAAATTCAAAATTTTTTTCGAAAAAATTCGAAAAAATTTTACGAAAATTTCCAACTTTTTACTTGAAGTTTTTTAAACTTTTTTGAGTATGTATGCACTTTTTAGCGCAATCCATTTTAAACTTTCAATATTTTCTCGAAGGTTGTTTAAGATTTTTCTCCAAACAAAGTGTGAATATTTTTTTAAATAGAAGAAAATCCCAAACTACATTCGGAAAACAAAAATTTTCAAAAATTAGTGTGAATTTTGGGAGGGTCTATCACTTTTACAAAGTGAGTTTAGAATTCACTAGGCTATAAGACTGCACACTTGAAAAGAATTAAAAAATAAGTGCGATTTTTTTTAATTATCTCGAATTTTCGAATTTTTTCGAAAAAATTTTTAAGATTTTTCTTCATAGCTTAAGTTCCAAAGTTCATTGAAGTTTTTTCTTAAAATATAAGAATTAGAAAAATTGAAATGTAATTGACGAAATTTGCTTGAAATTGCAACTACTATTTTCTTGTTTGCTGCTGTATATACACATTTTTTATATTTTTAAACGGTTTTATTTATTTTTATAATTTTCATACAATTTACATTTTAACGAAGGATTGACAATTTGAATACCGCAATACAGCAGCTAAAGGGACGTATTACACAATTACAAATGAGTGAGATTTGAATATCTTTATATCACATTTATACTGCACCAAAAGTATTATTTTGGACGAAGAACTCGATTTGTGATGTATTTTCTTCATATAAGTCGCATTTATGTATGTTATGACTGATTTGACCTGCCAATGCAATCCACAGTCGAGCTTGCAGGGAAGGTTAAACGAAATGCTAATGAAGGCAATGTAAACGCCTTCAAATTACTCATTCCGAAGTATGCATTTGGGACTAGTGTAAATGTGATATCACTTGCAAACGTATACTAAGTATTGTTTTTTTTTCTTTAATTTACGTTTTAGTATCAATGATCCTGATCGCAAACACAGTTGTACTGTGCAACAAGGGGCCCTATACGCTAGATGTGAGTTTTAAAATTTACACAAGAAGTTGTGTAAGCCATTCAAAACTCATACGCACTGTTGCAGAATGACTTTTTGTTTTCATGGCGTTTGATGAATATTTTCTCACTGACACAAAGACTTTTACATTCAGCGCTCATTCAGCAAACCAATGCGCAAATACTTTACAGAATCGCATTAAAATTTAAAGTGTAAATTGTATATACAAATGAGTTTTCAATAAGTTTACATTTTTCAGTTTTTCACAATTAGGGAATTGACCCCCAGAAAGCAATCGGAAATATAATATTTAAACAAACATAAATGTGTGTTATTATCATATATGGAATATTTATCTGAGGTGTGTGGAAGGAGAGCATACAACTAGTTATATTTCTTATAGAAGATAATAAATTCGTAGATTCAAATTGTTGCTCTTTGGTTTAGTGCTTACTTAGGTACAGTGCCTACTTGATCGACAATGAGTTAGCAGCGACTCAAATGTTTCTTCTGTGTGTGCTAAGTGCTCTTATAAGTTTCTATATTCTATCATTAATATTTTCGTAGTCAATAAGATTTGTTTTTTAATATGTGTTTAATTAGTAATTCTTTGAAACCTCAACAAACTCCTTCTGTGTAGAAATCAATTTGCCTATCAGTCAGGAAAATCCGCGCGGACGGATATTCATAGCCTCACGGAAAAAATTAAAAGGATTTGATTAAAAAAATAAAGCCCTATGCGATTTTACTGTAGTCTCAGGATCCTTCGATAGCACGACACATCAAGCTATCGAACACACTATGATAGGCAACGATATAGGTCCAAATATCATTTACTAGGTGCTATCAATACTTAGCAGAAGAAATCAGACTTGAGCTGGGAGAGACAACCGAGTCTATTGTGACCAATAAATTCGCCGTCAAGGGGATGTACTCTCTCCTCTATCGTGGAGCTGGGATGGACAACTGAATCAATTTTAGCCACCTAGCGAATGCCGTCAAAAGAGATGTACTCTCTCTTTTCTAGGGGAGCGTGTCGTAGATTAAATAATATTAAACTTCAATTTGAAATTTTTTTCGAATTTATAAAATATGCCACTTATCTACGACAAATTGACGGCAAATCACGTGCAAGAATTATTCTCCTTGCTGGCCTCTAAGGTAGTTTTCTGTGTTCAAGTGAAGTTAGCGTGCCACCCTATATTTTCTAATATATGGCTGCGGCAAATTTATTTGCTTCACGGATAAATTACGGAAAATTCACGGCAATTTTCCCAATAGGTAATTTTTTCCACGTAAAAGTTGTTTTGCCAACTTCAGATAGGTGTTTTTATCGGGCCTATTGTTAAATGATTCAAGGCCAGAAAAATAATTTTTTTTCTAATGATAATTTTTGATTTTGTTTTTTTTTAATTTTTCTATAATTGAAAAATTGTATTTGTTTTTGGAATACTAAGTAGACATTTTTGCAGACAACCTGCCATAGCTGCGCAGATAGATCCATTTCGAAGGGTGCTCAGTAGGGCGGGTCGATTTAAAAATCGCTCATTGCTCTGTGAAAATCGTATTCCAGGGATCAAAATAAGAAACTTTGCCGAATTCTGATGTCCCCCCCTTGGGTCGAACTTTTGGGCAGGGGCAATTTCAATTCTAACTGCTGTGTCTTGTGGTGGCTTAAAAAAACAACACAAGCAATTTTACGATCTGCAATTGTGTCACAATTGTGTGATACCTTCATTTTTTAAAACGGTTGAATAAAAACCCACACAACTCTGTTTACGACATGCAAATGCATTACAGTGATGCCTTGGTTTTAAAAGGGGGTAGGAAAAACGCTAATTTCTAATAATTTTTTAAATTTCTTTTCTATTACTAAGTTAAATTCATTTTTTCATTTACATATGTTCTGACTAAATAAATTTCTAAAGATAAAATAAAATCCAAAAAGAAAAAACATAGGCATTTCAAAGTGGGATTTTTCAAAATTTGCCCCTACGACCCAAAGGGGGGGGACATCAGAATTTGTTTTAGAGGTATGGTTCCTTCGGCAAAGTTTCTTATTTTGATCCCTAGAATATAATTTTCACAGAGCAATGGGCGATTTTTTTGCCTCCCCACAAATCGACCCGGCCTAGTGCTCAGCCTACATCATCAGTACGATTTAGGTACACTGCGCTGACCATTTAGCTATAGAGCGGTGGTTGCCTGATAAATTGGTACTTCTATTCCTCCTTATCAAATATATATGTAATCAGCGTTGTGCCGTCTGTTGCAAATCACTGATAATGCTGGACTTGTTTATTATCAATTACTTTGTTTTGACATTCCCAATTGCTCTTGGTTTTATTAACAATTGTTTTTGTTTTTATCAGCCTATTGATGAATGGTTTAAGGTTCGATTCGAGTTCAAGGCCAGAACAATAATTTTTTTTTAATGATAATGAAGTAACAATTTATCAGCCAAACAAACCACCGCTCTATAGCTAAATGGTTAGCGCAGCGTGCCTAAAGCGTACTGATAGATGAAGGCTGAGCACCCTTCGAAATGGATCTATCTGCGCAGCTATGGCAGATTGTCCGAAAAAATTTTCTACTTACTATTCCCAAAACAAAATACAATTTTTCAATTATAGAAAAATTAAAACAAGTAAAGGTGTCTAAGTTCGGGTGTAACCGAACATTATATACTCAGCGTGAGCTTCAATTGTACATTTCATTTCAGATAAATTACTTTTCTACATAACACCTGGCACCGCCCATTTAAAAAAAAATGTCTCCCCATTTCCTCTTACAATAAAACTTGATAAGTGAAATATCATTGATTCAAAACTATTTTTTGTTAAGTTATAGGTTATTATTCTAGTCTACGACCATTTTAAACCTTTTAAACTTGTTTTATATCTAAGTTGCCGTGGTCTTTAACGATCCCGTCCATTTTACTAGAAATATTTTCTGCTATAAGGAAAATATGTGTACACAATTTCATTACGATATGTTAATTTTTCTTCGAGTTATGGCTCCCGAAACATAGAAATTTGCTTACTCATAAAAGCGGCGGTGCCACGCCCATTCTTTCAAATTTTAAGTTTTTCCAATTTATTGTTATAAAACCACTAGGGAAATGAAATACCATTGATATAAAGCTCTGCTAATAGGGGAAAATTTGTGTACCCAATTTTGATTACGATCCGTTAATTTTCTTCGAGTTATGGCTACCGAAACATAGAAAATTGCTTAGGTTTAAAAAGGGGTGGTGCCACGCCCATTTTTAAAGTTTGAAGTTTTTCCTATTTATTGTTATAAATCCACTTGGGAAATGAAATATCATTGATGTGAAGCTCTTTTTTGCAAAGATATAGCTTATTTTATTCATCCACGACCCTTTTAAAAATCTTGTATATAAAAGGGGGCGTGGTCTTTAACCGATCTCGTCCATTTTTTCTACAAATATTTCCTGCTATAGGGAAAATTTGTGTTTCCAATTTTATTAGGATCCGTTATTGATTAGTCATAAAAGGGGCGGAGTCACGCCCATTTTTTAAAATTTGAAGCTTTTCCTATTTATTGTTATAAATCCACTTGGGAAATGAAATATCATTGATATAAAGCTCTTTTTTGCAAAGATATAGCTTATTTTATTCGTCCACGACCCTTTTAAAAATCTTGTATATAACGATGGGCGTGGTCCTTAACCGATTTCGTTAATTTTTCTTCAAAGCATTCCTTATAGAAAAGGTAAATGCTCTGTCGGATTTTGTTACGGTAGGTGTAACGATTTTTGAGTTATGATTAATAATATTTGTAAATTTGATTTTATCACAAGTTGTCGGTGCCACGCCCATTTAAGAATTTTTTTTCAAATTTTTATCAATGGTCTCAGTATCAGTCTACATGTCAAATTTCAACATTCTAGGTGTATTATTTACTAAATAATCAGGTTTTTTGTGTTTTCCAAAATGTTATATATATAAAAGGTGGGCGTGGTTATCATCCGATTTCGCTCATTTTCAATACCAATCTATTCTGGGTCCAGATAAGCTCATGTACCAAATTTGGTGACGATATCTCCATATTTACTCAGTTATCGTGTTAACGGGCGGACGGACGTACGGATATGGATCAATCAAATTTTTTTTCGATACTGATGATTTTGATATATGGAAGTCAATATCTATCTCGATTCCTTTATACCTGTACAACCAACCGTTGTCCAGCCAAAGTTAATATACTCCGTGTGCAAAGCACGCTGAGTATAAAATTAAAAACAATAATTATCATTAGAAAAAAACTATTCTTCTGGCCTTAAGTTCGAATCGAACCTTGAATCATTTATCAATAGGCCGATAAGAACAACAAAAAAAATAATATTTTTTTATTATATTTTGCATGCGAAATGTCACTTGAAATCTTTAAAATATTATGCGCACTCTTCTCTTGCCGCGAGAAGATCTGATGAAAAGAATTATTTTCTTTTCTCAACCGGAAACGAACTAACTTTAACCACAATAGAGATAGATATATATAAGACTTACTACACATTTTTTTTGTGCTTTTGTCTCTCCTTGCTGCTTTAGCACACCCAAGGTCATCAGTCCTAATTTCGGGAAAAGTAACATCAAAATCCTATAGATATAGTTTTATCTAACCGGGTTCACTCTCGGCAGAGGTTAAACAACACCTTGTCAGCAAAAATGTTTCGGCTAGCCGCATTAGCCGTTTGGAGTCGTCCTTAAAAATGTATATCCAGTCGGAAATTGGATGAGAATCTTGGTCTCAAAACTTCTCAGAGGTTTATCGCGCCAACTTATTATTGTTATATTATGAGTCATATTTCCACCCTTATTTCTCAAACCATCCAATACAGATATTTAAAATTTTATTTATTTACTAGCAGAACCGGCAGACGTTGTTCTGCCCTAAATTCGCAAATCTGCATACATTTTAATAAGCTTTTTCCGTCTAACTCTGGCCCTCCCTCCTCTACACTTTTCACTAATCCTTTTATTTACTCTTCCCTCCGTCTTTTTCGCTCATCTATCTCCATCTTCGTCTCATTCTATCTCTTTCTCAGTCTCCTTCTCTCCTTTCTCTTCTCTCTTCTCTCAAGTTCTTATTATTCTTCTTCATCCCTTATTTCCAGTCCCAGAGGGTGGTATGTATTTTGTTCCAATCCCCTTCCGAGTCTCAGTCCCAGTCCCACTCCGAGTCTCAGTCCCAGTCCTAGTCCTAATCCCAGTCACAGTCCGTCTCTGGTCTACTTCCCGAAAAAAACGATCGTAAATACTAATAGAGGCAAATTTATATACCAAACTAAAAATTTCATGGCAATCTTTCTATCCGTTCTTGAGTTATGGAGTGACAATCAAAATATACACTTCTTTTTATATATATAGAATAGGGGAAGCAAATTATGCATTCTGGAGTAAACACTACAGGCATAGGTATATGTGCGAAAAACAATAGTTAGTATACATTTGTTAGGACCTCTATTCTATAAAAATTATGCTATATTTTAATTAAGACAAAATGCTACTAATTTACAAAACTCAACTAAATCGCATTACGAATATTATAATTTAGAATAAACCGGTTTTTTGTTCACTTCCCAGAAGAAAAATTATTGTTTAGAATAGGTCGGTCCCGGGTCCAGTTCCCGGAAGAAAAATTATTGTTATTCTAATCCAGGCATAACGCTACTTACATATCAAATTTCAAGCAAATCGAGCCATATGTACGATAGTTTAGAATAAATCGGTCCCTGATCCACTTCCCGGAAGAAAAATTATCCAACATTTTCTTCTACATATAACGCTACCCACATACCAAATTTCAGGCAAATCGAGCCATATATACGATAGTTTAGAATAAATCGGTCCCTGGTCCACTTCCCGGAAAAACAATTATCCGAAATTGTATTCTAGATATAACGCTACCTACACACCAAAATTCAGACAAATCGAGCCATATATACGATAGTTTAGAATAAAGCGGTCCCTGGTCCACTTCCCGGAAAAAAAAACTTTTCACGAACACTCTCCGGGTTCCTACTAAGTTATCCTAAAAATTTCATGGCAATCCTTCTATCCGTTATCGAGTTATGGAGTGACAATCAAAATGTACACTTCTTTTATATATATAGATTTATTTATTTATTTCTTCTTACAGCTTATACTAAGCCTTGCTTATATCTATATATATTAATTAATAAATAATCAAATTAAGTTATTTATATGAGTCTATTGACTGCCCAAATGGAGTGAGAGATAGTAGCAGACGAATGACACCAATGCAAGGATTGTACCAGTTGTACCTGACGCTGTTAACGTATTTAAAGTGCGAAGGCAACATTTGAACGGCGATGCACTTATTAGGTTGAGTGATGCGTTACAGTATGAGCTTCGGCTACTTTTTGCATACGTGGGAAAGATTCCTAGTGCCAGCATAGAGTACTCGGGATGTATGCAATGCTATTGGTGATTCGAAAGTATGCCCACCTTGCACTAGAATGGCACTGTTCTACAGTAATTGTACAATTTGTGTTTAAATTCCCTTATGTTACTAGATTTTACTTCATTTGGTAATTCATTGTAGAATTTTAGTCCTTTATAGTACAAATTACATTTGTCTGCTTCTGCTCTATAAGCTGGTAAATTAAAATCATTCCTTCTTCTTGTGTTTACGGAAGGAATATTTCTTACATATTTTATGTTACTTTTCAAATAATCAGGCAAGTTGCCTTCTATTATGTTTCTACAAAATTTCATCGTATGATAAAACAGTATATGTTTAATGCTTAGCCAATTTAGAGCGGGGAGCATATCTCTGATAGGTGTGTCATAGCGTTTCCTAAGAATAAATCGCACAGTTCGGTTCTGTTGCATTTGCAGTTTGTAAATTTAGATATCTCTCATAATGAAGAATAATGTTGGACAATATATGAAGTGAGGTTCGATTATCGATCTGTAAACCATTACCTTGTACCGTCTACTTAAATACTTGCAGGTTCTTTGCATGAAATATATCTTTTGGCTATTTTCCCAACCGTGTAATCGATGTGCTCACTAAAGTTGAGTTTATAATCGATTTTGATTCCTAAATACTTGAAAGTACTGGCTTTGTCAATTGCTTCGCTGTTTATATTTAGCAGAGGTAATTCATTGTTTTGAAAATTCCTTCTTGATATAACCATAAATTTTGTTTTGCTTATATTCAGTTTCAATCTATTCGAGCATAACCAATCATATACTCTGTTTAAGTCTTCTTGTAATTTTATATATATTTCAGTGATGTTATTTCCACTAAGCATTAACAATGTATCGTCAGCAAAAAATTTAATATCACAGTACTTTTGGTTATATCATTAATATAGATATTAAAGAGTATAGGTGCCAGGATAGACCTTTGCGGAAGTCCAACAGGCATCCCTCTCTTACAGGTATGATCCAATTACAGTTCTTGGACTTCCCTTCATGATAAATTCTTGGAACAATTTTAGCTCCGTTTCAGTAACACCTATGCTATAAAGTTTTTTTCTAGCAATTAATTTTGATCGATAGTCTCAAAAGCATGTTTTAAGTCTAGGAAAACAGCCATTATATGTTTATTTCTGCTCAGATCTTCTTTCCAGTTAGCTAAAACAAGGTTCAAGGCACTTTCACAAAAATTTTTTTTTCCGAAAACCTGATTCCTGCGGTATAGTAACTTTATTATCATCTAGGTACTTCACTAGCTGGTTTTTAACTACAGTTTCTAGTATCTTTTCATCACACGCTAACGTGTTAGTTGGTGTTATCTCATCAGCTCTTATGGTATTCTTGACTTTCTCTATTGGTTCCACAATTGAAGTTTGCCATAGATTAGGAACTACTCCTTTGTCTAGACTTTCATTCACAATTTGAGTATAAAAGTATCCCGTGTATGTTATGGAGTCCCTTATGACTCCTTCAGTTATAAGTTTTATCCCTCCAATTTATTTTTGAATTTACTAACTCTTTCTAGTATATCGCTTGCAGATACCTTCTGAAATTTGAAAGTAAGAGTGCTACTTTGAACTGCCGAAAATGCTATGTTATTGTTATTAACTGGAATATTCGAGCTGATTTCGACTATACTGTCAATGAAATAGCTATTGAGCGACTCGGCTATTTTATTCTCCTGAGTATATAAATGGCCGTTTATCAATAGTTTATTTATTCCATTATTTTTTTTGGACATAAATATACTTTTCTTCAAATGCTTCCACATTGCCTTACTATCCCAAACATTATGTGTGATTCTTTGTTCCATATACTTGGCCATTTTAATCTTTATAAGACGTTTATACCTGCGCTTTGTAAGGTTGTATTCATTCCATTCACCTGTTGTTCGAGATATTTTGTATAGGTTGAATTTATATTTGTGCAGATTCGCTAGTTCAGAGTCGTACCACTTGTTCATAAGTTTCACAGTGATTTCTTTAGAGTATGTTAATGTAGTCACTGCATTCGATAATGTATTGTTTAGGGATGAGACCTTGTTTTCGACACTCAGATGCTCAAATCCAGAGTAGTTAACCTGTCGTAATTGGTTGACAGGACTATCACATGCATAATATTCCCAGGAAGTTATGATTTTTAAGCTCTCATTTGAAATTCTCTATCTAATTTGGTTATGAACTGTATGGTTTCGTGATCAGAAATCTGATGCTCTTCCAATTTTTCACATGAGATGGATTCACTGTTCGTAAAGGGCAGATCTATCATTGTTTCGTATTATCGGTCTTTCGGATATAAAATTCTATTTTTTGTACCATAGCAAAAGACCTAAATAAGTAAACTAACTGCTCGGTATATTGTCGTGCTTCTATTAAGATTTATGTTGTAATCCCCAATGAAGATGACCTTGTCGTGTGTAAGACAGTTGTTGTTTAGAATTTCGTTGAGGTATGCAATAAAGTCAGCATCACTCGCAATAGGCGAATGATAAACCTATCCTATTTGGTACTGTGGAAAGATGTTTTTGATTTTTATTATTATACACCAAATATTTTTGTTAATAGTATTATTGTAAACTATTTTTATACTCTATTGAGTCATGTATATATACTAACTACTGTATGCCTGCTATGTGAATTACTCCGTAAAGGTTTATATGTTGATATCTGTAACTCTTGGTTTTGTTATTTCATCTGTGGAACAGCTTTCTGAACAAAAAATCAGATGTGGTTTCAGAAGTTCGGTAAGACGTTCTAGCTCACCTTCATTAGTAACAATACTATTTATATTTAAATATACACAGTTCAGTTAATGTAATGCTCGTTGCTAAATGCGTACGTTATTTTTTACTGCGCGTGTTTTTTTGTACGCTGGACATCTTTAGCTGACATCTACGTCAATCACTTTCTTTTTCACCAGTTCACAACAGTTAACACATTTAATCGTACTTGATGTACATTCTTTGCTGTCGTGGGATCCAGCACATTTTCTACAAGCCACTTTATTTGTACAATAGCTTGCTTTTGTGCTTATATCCCGCGCACTTAAAGCATCTCAAAACACTTACGTGTTCGTAAGCGACACAGGTATCCCACTCTATATACAGTCTTTTTTATTGCAATATATTCTCGAATGTTATTGCGTCAGTTTCTCCTAATGCAATATAACTTTCTTCCCTACGATTCGTATTTTTATATACCTTTCTTACTACAAACTCTTTTCCTGCACAAGAATCGTTCTGCTTCGTTAAATACTCTATTAACCGTTCATTGCTATTTTTTTCAGTTATACCAACTATCTTAACTATCTTTTTTATCTCACTTTTATTTTTTGTTTTCTCCGCATCGTAATCTTTTCCTATAGTTTCTTGTACTTTCTGACGGACTTGTTCACAGGCTTCCTTGTTTCTACATTCAACAATTATAGCCTCTTTATTTATCTCTTTAACATTTCTTACAAGGCCATCTGTGGGGCTCAACAACTTTCTTTAAAGCTTCCTTAGTTTATTTCGCTTTCTTTTTTTGATTTTTCGGTTTAAAAACTATTTAGTTTTCATTGTTTTAAATGCCTGAGCAAATGTCAACTTAGAGTTATCCAACATTCTCACTAGCTGCCTTTAAGTTATTAATAACTTCATACTCTTGTGGAATTGATTAGCTATATCCTTTACATTTCAGTTTTCATTTCAATTATTTTTACTTCTATATTGTGCTCCAGAAGGGACTTGAAATCTGGTAGGATGCTACTTTTTAATTGTGAACATTTATTGATAAATACATATTTGTTCGACTGTTTGTTTTACATCCGAGACTTTCATTTTTGATTGCTCACTTTGTTTATAAGGTGTTTGATATCAATGAACTTTGTATTTGTATCTGAAAAAGTGCATTGATTGCAAAACCATTTTAAATTCAAATTTTCTGAGATTATTTTTATCTCGTTTCTTTTTATGTTACAGCATTTGATGCAAAAACTATAACCACACCCACCAGATCATGCTATCATTTCATCTATCAGCAGCAATTTCGCTGTAAGCTCTTTACATTCTGCTGGCA
>JARSSU010015732.1:0-15348 GCA_029619165.1 Eurosta solidaginis | reverse complement strand
CGTTAACACCGATACCTTGAGCAAAAATCGATATAGCTTTACTAAACTCAGCTCACGTACTATCTGAACTCACTTTCGACTATTGGTCTTGTAAAAACATGGCCGAAACTGTCTTTTTTGAAAAAACGACCGAAAATCCGACTATGATCCCACGCCCACACTTTTGCGATATCGAAATTACTACTAAACAAATGATTGCCATCCATAATATATACCAATATACGAGGAAGGATGGACAAACATGTAATGGCTTGGTCTATTGACGCCAAATATAACTTTAAGAAAAGACTTCGTAAAATGGGTGTGACACCTACCATATTAAGCTAGAAGAAAGAAAATGAAAAGTTTTGCAAGGGCGACGACGCAGCCGCTGAAATCAAAAGCCCTTGGAATCTTGGAAGGATAACTGTTCGTGGGTTATTACATATATAATAATAATTAGCGGCACCCGACAGTATGATGTTTCTGGGTCACCGCTGTCCACATTTGGTCGATATATCTCGAAAACGCCTCTTCACATATACAACTACCACACTCCCTTTTTGTTATTTAAACACAATCACTACTACCTTAATTTGATCACCCATATTACTCGTACTACAAAAAACATTATAGAGTCACCCTGGTCCACCTTATGGCGGTATCTCGAAACGCGTCCACTCTATATGAACTAAGGCCCACACCCAACCTCCCTTTGTAAAATACTGCATTAACACACTGTCATTTGATACCCATACTCGCTACAAACAAAATTCTAGATCAGCCCCGTCCACTTTTATGGTGATATCCCTAAATGGCGGCCACCTGTAGTATAAACTATGGCCCCGATCTCCCTCTCTTTAAAATACACTTTAATACCTACCATCTAATCTATATCTATATATATTGATTTCTAAATGCGGAGCAGTTTGGATGTTTGGAGGTGTAGATGTTTAGATGTTTGGATGTTTGTCCAGACGTTCGTCTTTGTGATCAATCACACACAGACAGCTGGACGGATTTGGATGGTGAAATTTGCCACACATATAGCCAATAATAAACTAGAACGGATCTACTAGCTATATTTCTTTGAAAAGAAGTCTAGAAAAAACAGTATAAAGTAATTATTGTAGTGTTTCGTCTTTGTGAGCTGACTGAATCACGCCAGAACAGAGAGAACGGCTGACACGGATGTGTTGACGAAATGGGACTAGAGATAATAGTCTACTGTGATTGATATTTTTTTCGACATGGAGAAAAGAGAGAGTCCCACAACGACCTGCTTCGAATAATTACTTTTTAACAATTGTATACAAATTGTAAATTTGTACGTATCTGATCTTCGCCAATATTACAAACTCAATGGTGAAATAAGTCGAGGGATGACAAATGAGCAGTGGATACACCCCCTCCTGTAACGCTGGTGCAAAATCTATACATTGTTATAACTCTAAAGCAAATGTTCTCGTTAATCAATAATTTTTGAGGTATACTGGCTCATACGGATCGAGATCTAAACAATATTGGAAAACACGATCAGTGGTCACTCTCCTCCTGCCCGCCATCCACCCTCCTTCAATGTTTTTTATTAGCACGCTTTTATCAGCTTCACCTGTATGTTTGTTTGTTTGACTCTTCATTCGCTCCAACGCGCCTGCTGCCTTATTAACATGGTTTTATAATTATCTTCACCCTATTTGAATCCCGTTAGGGTCATATCGAGACCCTTCCGGGATCATTTCTGGATTGTTTCGGGATCCGTCCAGGATCCCGGCCGGGTCATTTCGGGACTTTTTCGGGATTATTTTAGGACCTTCCGGATCATTTCTGTATAGTTTTTCGGGATACGTCCGGATCCCGTCAGGGTTATTTTGGACATTTTCGGGACTGTCCGGGATCATTTCGCGACTAATACGGGATAATTTGGACCCTTTCGGCTCATTGCTAGATGGTTTTCGGGATCCGTCCGGGATCCCGTCTTGGTCATTTTCGGACTTTTTCTCGACTAATACTGGATCATTTGGGTTAACCTTTCGGCATCATTTCTGATGGTTTTCGGTTCCGTCTGGATCCCGCCCAGGGTCATTTTGGGACTTTTTCTCGACTAATACGGGATCATTTGGGTACCTTCCGGCATCATTGCTAGATGTTTGTTTGGGATCCGTACGGGATCCCGTCTTGGTCATTTCGGGACTTTTTCTCTCTGGCATCATATCTGGATGGTTTTCGGGATCCGTCCGGGATCCCGTCAGGATAATTTCGGGATCATTTGAGGACCTTTCCGGCATCATTTCTGAATGGTTTTCGTATCGGTCCGGGATCTCGACGGGGTATTTCGGGACTCTTTCGGGATCATTTGGGTTCCTTCCGCATCATTTCTGGATCGTTTTCGGGATCCGTCCGGGATTCCGTCGGGCCATTTCAAGACTTTCGGTCTTTGGGTCCCTTCCGGCATCATTTCCTGGATGGTTTTCGGGATCCGTCCGGATACCGTCAGGGTAATTTTCGGGACTATTTAGGGATAACTTGGGAGCCTTTCCGGCATCATTTCTGATAGTCTCCGGGTCCGTCGGGATCCCGTCAGGTCATTTCCAGACTATTAGGGGATCATTTGAGGACCTTTCCGACAAAATTTCCTGGATGGTTTTCGGTATCCGTTCGGAATCCCTTCGGGTCATTCGGACTCTTTCGGGATCATTTGGGGTCCCTTCCGGCATCATTTCTGATCGTTTTCGGGATTCGTCGCGGATCTCGTCTGATCATTTCAGGACTTTTTCGGGATCATTTGGGGTAACCTTCCGGCGTCATTTCTAGATGGTTTTCTGGACCGTCGGATCCCGTCGGGGTCATTTCGGGACTTTTTCCTCGACTAATACGGATAATTTGGGTACCTTTCGGCATCATTGCTAGATGGTTTTCGGAATCCGTCCCGAGAACCCGTCTTGGGTCATTTCGAGACTTTTTCTCGACTAATACGGGATCATTTGGGACCCTTTCGCATTATATCTGGATGGTTTTCGGGATCCATCCGGATCTTGTCGGGTCGTTTTGGGACTTTTGCGGGATCATTTGGGGTACCTTCCGGCGTCATTTCTAGATGGTTTTTTCTGATCCGTCCGGATCCCGTCGGGGTCATTTCGGGACTTTTTCTCGACTATACGGGATACTTTGGGGTACCTTTCGGCATCATTGCTAGATGGTTTTCGGATCCGTCCAGGATCCCGTCAGGTCATTTTGGGACCTTTTCTCGACTAATACGGGATCATTTGAGGACCTTTCCTGCATCATTTCTGAATGGTTTTCGATATCGTTCGGGATCGCGACGGGGTCATTGGTGACTTTTCGGGTCATTTGGGGACCCTTTCGGCATCATTTCTGGATGGCTTTCGGGATCCGTCCGGAATCCTGTCGGGCATTTCGGGGCTATTAGGTGATCATTTGAAGACCTTTTCGCATCATTTCTGGATGGTTTTCGGTATCCGTTCGAAATCCCTTCGGGGTCAATTCGGGACTCTTTCGGGTCATTTGGGGTTCCTTCCGGCATCATTTCTGGATCGTTTTCGGGATCCGTCCGGGATTCCGTCGGGGCCATTTCAAGACTTTTTCGGGATCTTTGGGGTCCCTTCCGGCATCATATCTGGATGGTTTTCGGGATACGTCCGGATACCGTCAGGGTCATTTCGTGACTATTTAGGGATAACTTGGGGTCCCTTCCGGCATCATTTCTGGATAGTCTCCGGGGTCCGTCGGGATCCCGTCAGGGTAATTTCGGGACTATTAGGGGATCATTAGAGGACCTTTCCGACATCATTCTGGGTGGTTTTCGGTATCCGTTCGGAATCCCTTCGGGGTCAATTCGGGACTCTTTCGGGATCATTTGGGGTCCCTTCCGGCATCATTTCTGGATCGTTTTTGGGATTCGTCCTTGATCTCGTCTGGATCATTTCAGGCCTTTTTCGGGATCATTTGGGGTACTTTCCGGCGTCATTTCTAGATGGCTTTCTGGATCCGTCCGGGATCCCGTCGGGGTCATTTCGGGACTTTTTCTCGACTAATATGGGATCATTTGGAGTACCTTCCGGCATCATTGCTAGATGGTTTTCGAATCCGTCCGGGATCCCGTCTTGGTCATTTCGAGACATTTTCTCGACTAATACGGGATCATTTGGGGACCCTTTCGGCATCATATCTGGATGGTTTTCGGGATCCATCCGGGATCCCGTCGGGTTCATTTACGGACTATTTTGGGATCATTTTGGGTGCCTCCCGGCATCATTTTCGGAACCGTCGGGGTCATTTCGGGACTTTTTTTCGACTAATACGGGATCATTTGGGGACCCCTCGGCATCATTTCTGAATGGTTTTCGGGATCCGTCCGGGATCCCGTCAGGGTCATTTTGGACTTTTTCGCGACTAATTTGGGATCATTTGGGGACCCTTTCGCCATCATTTCCGGATGGTTTACGTGATCCGTCCGGGATACCGTCAGGGTAATTTCGGGATTATTTGGGGATAACTTGGGAGCTTTTCCGGCATCATTTCTGGATAGTTTCCAGAGTCCGTCGGGGATCCCGTCAGGGTCATTTCGGGACTATTAGGGGATCATTTGAGGACCTTTCAGCTATCATTTCTGTATAGTTTTCGGATCCGCCGGATCCCGAGGGGGTAATTTCGGGCCTATTTCAGATCATTTTGGGGTGCCTACCGGCATCAATTCTGGATAGTTTTCGGTATCCCTCCGGGATCCCGTCGGAGTAATTTCGAGAATATTTCGGGATCATTTGAGTCCCTTCCGGCATCATTTCCAGATCGTTTTCGGGATCCGTCCGGGATTGCGTCGGGGCCATTTCAAGACTTTTTTCGGGATCATTTGGGGTCCCTTCCGGCATCATTTCTGGATGGTTTTCCGTCCGGAATCCCGTCGGTGTCATTTCGGGACTTTTTCTCAACTAATACGGATCACTTGGTGTCCCTTTTCGGCATAACTTCAGGATGGTTTGCGGGATCCGTCCGGATCCTGTCAGGGTCAATTCGGCACTATTAGGGGATCATTTGAGGACCTTTCCGGTATCATATCAGGATGGTTTTCGGTATCTATCCGGGATCCCTTCGGTGTCGTTTCGGGACTTTTACGGGATCATTTGGGTTCCTTGCGGCATCATTTCTACAAAAACAACAACATGGTTTTTGGGATTCGTCCGTGATCCCGACGGGGTTATTTCAGGACTTTTTCGGGATCATTTGGGGTAACTTCCGGCATCATTTCTAGATGGTTTTGAGATCCGTCCGGTATCCCATTACGGTAATTTTGGGACTTTTTCGGGGTTAATACGGGATCATTTGGGATCCTTCCGGCATCATTTCTGACGGATTTCGGGATCTGTACGGAATCCCCCAGGGTAATTTCGGGACTATTTCGGATCATTTCGTGACTTTTTCTGTATTATTTCGGGATCATTTGGAGACCCTTCCGGCATCATTTCTTGATGGATTGCCGGATCCATCAGGGTCATTTCGGGATCATTTTGGGATCATTTGCGGGTCCCTTCCGAGATCATTTCTGGATCCATGCGGGATCCCGTCGTGTCATTTACGAACTATTTCGGGATCATTTTGGGACCCTTCCGGAATCATTTCTGTAGGTTTTCGCGATCCGTCGTGGATCCCCTCGTGGTCATTAGGAACTTTTTCTTGACTATTTCGGGATTATTTTGGCACCCTTCCAGGATCATTTCTGCGTGGTTCTCTGGATAGGTCTAGAATCGTGTCGTGGCATTTCGGGGTTTTTTGGGACTATTCCGCGAACTTTTGGAGACCTTGCGTGGCATTTCTGTACGGTTTTCGGGATTCGTCCGCGATAGCGCCGGGGTTACTACGTGCTTTTTCTGGATAATTTCTGGATCATTTGGGGATTCTATCAGGTTATCAGCTCATTTAGTCTTTTTGTTCTCAATTACAAAAATAAAATGCATTAGACAGAAAAAAGTTTTAACTTGATAAGCAGGCTAACGTGAATAGCACACATATTTCATTTTCTCCTTGCGGACGGGGTTGCGGGTAAAGGCTAGTTTGATATAAATGTCATACGAACAAATTCCAGTGTTACCCTAGGTTCATTTTCCAAAATGGCCGGGGTTACTACGTGCTTTTTCTGATAATTTCTGGATCATTTGGGGATTCTATCAGGTTATCAGCTCATTTAGTTCTTTTTGTACTCAATTACAAAAATAAAATGCATTAGGACAGAAAAAAGTTTTAACTTGATAAGCAGGCTAACGTGAATAGCACACATATTTCATTTCTCCTTGCGGACGGGGTTGCGGGTAAAGGCTAGTTTGATATAAATGTCATACGAACAAATTCCAGGGTTACCCTAGGTTCATTTTTCCACAATTTTCCCTTATTTTGTCTCCATAGCTCTCAACTGAGTATATAATGTTCGGTTACACCCGAACTAGCCTTCCTTACTTGTTATATTTATTTTCTCCTTGCGAACAGGGCTGCGGGTGAAGGCTAGTATATATTATAAATGGGAAAGTTTGGATGTTTAGATATTTGGATGTTTGTATGTTTTGTCTTTGTGACTCAATCACGCAAGAACGGTGGACGGATTTGGATGAAATTCAGCACACATATAGCCAATAGTCTGGAAGGATCTACCAGCTATATTTTTTCAAAATGGGGGATGTTCTCGCCCCCTAGGAATAGCTATAATTTAATTATTGTATTTTTTCGTTTTTGGTGCTGAATCAGCCAGAACGGCTACACGGATTTTGATGAAATTTGAGACAAAGACAATAGTCTACTGGCAACATTTTTTTCGAACATGGAAAGGGGGAGGGGGTCCCACGAACCCTTCGAATAAATACTTTTTAACAATTTTTGCACATTATAACTTTACGTATACTGACCTTCACCAATATTACAAATCAATGGGTCAAATAAGTCGAGGGCTTACAAAGTGAGTAGTGACACACTCCAGCCTCTCCCCTTCTGATGCAAAATCTATAAACTAATATAACTCAATGTAAATTTTCTCCTCAATCAATAATTTTTGGTATCTGGACCATACAGATCGAGGTCTAAACAATTTTGGAAAAACGATCAGTGGTGCTCTCCTTCCCCTCCCGTCATCCGCCCTCTTTCAATTGTTTTTAGTATGTTTGTTTGTTTGTAACTCATCATTCGCTTCAACGCGCCTGCCTACCTTATTAACATGCCCATTTGCGGACCGTTCAGGAATCAATTCTGGATGGTTTTCGGGATCCGTCGGGGATCCCGTCAGGGTCATTTCGGGACTTTTTTGGACTATTTCGGGATCATTTGGGGACTCTTCCGGATCATTTCTGTATAGTTTTCGGGATCCATCCGGGATCCGGTCGGAGTTATTTCGGAACTTTTTAGGGGATATTCCGGGATCATTTGGGGAACCTTCCGGGATCATTTCGCGACTATTTCGGGATCATTTGTAGATGGTTTTCGCGATCCGTCCGGCATCCCGTCGGGATTATTTCGGGACCTTTTCGGGATCATGAATCAGAATGATACCGAATAGGCCCGAAAAATCCCGATTTCACTCCGACGGGATCCTAGGACGGATCCCGGAGACCATCCAGAAAGTCCGGAAACAACCCTGACATTGTAAAGAAAAAGTCCCTTAATTACCCCGACAGGATCCCAGATATGTTCCCGGAAGTGTCCCAAAATTATACCGAAATAGTCCCAAAAAAATCCCGATATGATCCGACGGGATACCCAAAACCAATCAGGAATGATGCCAGAAGTGTTAACAAATGATCCCGAAATAGTCCCGAGATGACCCTGACGGGATCCCGAATACCACCTAGAAATGATCCCGCAATAGTCCCGAAAAAGTCCCAAATAACCCCGACGGAATCGCGAAAACTATACAGAAATGATCCCGGAAGAGTCCCAAAATGATCCCGAAATAGGCCCGAAAAAGTCCCGATTTGACCCCGATGGGATCCCGGACGGATCCGAAAAACCATACAGAAATTATCCCGGAAAAGTCCCAAAGTGATCCCGAAATAGTCCGAAAAAGTCCCAAGATAACCCCGACGGATCCCGGACGGATCCCGAAAACTATACAGAAATGATCCCGGTAGAGTCCCAAAAAACAGAAATATTCCCGAAAAAGTCCAGAATTGACCCCGACGGGATCCGGACGGATCCCGAAAACCGTTCAGAAATTATACCGGAAGAGGCCCAAAGTGATCCCGAAAGAGTACCGAAATCATCCTGACGGATCCCGGACGGATGCCGAAGACCATCCTGAAAAGATCTCGGAAGGGTCTCGATATGACCCTGACGGGACTGCAAATAAGTGAGGCTAATTATAAGAGCATGTTAATAAGGCAGCAGGCGCGTTCTCTGGATAGGTCTAGAATCGTGTCGTTGGCATTTCGGGGTTTTTTGGGACTATTCGCGAACTTTTGGAAACCTTCCGTGGCATTTCTGCACGGTTTTTCGGGATCCGTCCGCGATAGCGCCGGGGTCACTACCTGCTTTTTCTGGATAATTTCTGGACCATTTGGGGATTCTATCAGGTTATCAGCTCATTTAGTTGTTTTTGTACTCAATTACAAAATAAAATGCATTAGACAGAAAAAATTTTTAATTTGATAAGCAGGCTAACGTGAATAGCCCACATATTTCATATTCTCCATGCGGACGGGGTTGCGGGTAAAGGCTAGTTTGATATAAATGTCATACGAACAAATTCCAGGGTTACCCTAGGTTCATTTTCCAAAATGGTTATTTTCCCTTATTTTGTCTCCATAGCTCTCAACTGAGTATATAATGTTCGGTTACACCCAAACTTAGCCTTCCTACTTGTTATATTTTATTTTCTCCTTGCGAACGAGGCTGCGGGTGAAGGCTAGTCATACTATTATAAATGGGAAAGTTTGGATGTTTAGATATTTGGATGTTTGTATGTTTGTTTTTGTGACTCAATCACGTAAGAACGGGTGGACGGATTTGGATGAAATTCAGCACACATATAGCCAATAGTCTAGAAGGATCTACCAGCTATATTTTTTTCAAAATGGGGGATGTTCTCGCCCCCTAGGAACAGTTATAATCTAATTATTGTATTTTTTCGTTTTTGTGATTGAATCACGCCAGAACGGCTACACGGATTTTGATGAAATTTGAGACAAAGACAATAGTCTACTGGCAAAATTTTTTTCGAACACGGAAAGGAGGAGGGGGTCCCACGACCCCTTCGAATAATTACTTTTTAACAATTTTTATACATTATAACTTTACGTATACTGACCTTCACCAATATTACAAAATCAATGGGTCAAATAAGTCGAGGGCTTACAAAGTGAGCAGTGACACACTCCACACTCTCCCCTATTCTGATGCAAATTCTGAGTAAATTGATATAACTCAATGTAAATTTTCTCCTCAATCAATAATTTTTGGTATCTGGCTCATACAGATCGAGGTCTAAAACAAATTTTGGAAAAACGATCAGTGGTGCTCTCCTTCCCCTCCCGTCATCCGCCCTCCTTCAATGTTTTTATTGGCACGCTTTTATTAGCATTACCTGTATGTTTGTTTGTTTGTATCTCATCATTCGCTTCAACGCGCCTGTTGCCTTATTAACATGCTCTTATAATTAGCCTCAACTTATTTGCAATCCCGTCAGGGTCATATCGAGACCCTTCCGAGATCTTTTCAGGATGGTTTCGAGACTCTTTCGGGATCACTTTGGGCCTCTTCCGGTATAATTTCTGAACGGTTTTCGGGATCCGTCCGGGATCCTGTCGGGGTCAATTCTGGACTTTTTCGGGAATATTTCTGGTTTTTTTTGGGAATTTACCGGGATCATTTTTGTATAGTTTTTCGGGATTCCGTCGGGGTTATTTTGGGACTTTTTCGGGACTATTGCGGGATCATTTCTAGGTGGTATTCGGGATCCCGTCAGGTCATCTCGGGACTATTTCCGGATCATTTGTTAACACTTCCTGCATCATTCCTGATTGGTTTTGGGTATCCCGTCGGGTCATATCGGGACTTTTTCGGGACTATTTCGGTATCATTTTGGGACACTTCCGGGATCATATCTGGAAGTTTTCGGGATCTGTCTGGGATCCTGTCGGGGTAATTAAGGGACTTTTTCTTTACAATGTCAGGGTTATTTCCGGACTTTCTGGATGGTTTCCGGGATCCGTCCGGGATTCCGTCGGAGTCAAATCGGGATTTTTTCGGCCCTATTTCGGTATCATTCTGATTCATGATCCGGAAAAAGGTCCGGAAATAATCCCGACGGGATGCCGGACGGATCGCGAAAACAATCTACAATTGATCTCTGAAGGATAGGCAAATGATCCCGAAATAGTCGCGAAATGATCCCGGAAGGTTCCCCCAAATGATCCCGGAATATCCCCTAAAAAGTCCCGAAATAATTCCGACCGGATCCCGGATGGATCCCGAAAACTATACAGAAATGATCCCGGAAGAGTCCCCAAATGATCTTGGAATAGTCCCGCTAAAGGCCCGAAATAACCCCAAACGGGATACCGGACGGATCCCAAGAACTATACAGAAATGATCCCGGAAGAGTCCCAAAATGATCCCGTAACAGTCCCGGAAAAAGCCCCGAAACTACCCTAACGGGATCCCGAAAACCATCCAGAAATGATCCTTGAAGGATCCCCAAATGATCCCTAAATAGTCCCGAAAAAGTCCCGAAATTACCCTGACGGGATCCCGAAAGTCTTCCAGAAATGATGCCGGAAGTATCCCCCAGATGATCCGTGTAGCCGTTCTGGCGTGATTCAGTCACAAAGACGAAAAATATAATAATTATATTTTAACTGTTCCTAGGGGGCGGAGACCTCCCCCTTTTTCAAAAATATATAGCTAGTAGATCCTTCTAGACTATTGGCTATATGTGTGCCAAATTTCATCCAAATCTGTCCAGCCATTCTTGCGTGATTGAGGCACAAAAATAAACGTCTGGACATCCAAACATCCAAACTTTTCCATTTATAATAGTAGCTAGTAGCCTTTATCCGCGGCCCCGTCCGCAAGGAGAAAATAAAATATATGTGCTATTCACGTTAGCTTGCTTATCAAGTTGTCTGTTTAAAATTATTTCTGTCAATGTATTTTATTTTTTAATACAGTAAAAAAAAGAACTAAATGAGCTGATAGGCACGCTTACATGAATAGTACAATACACTTTTTCGAATTAAAAAAATACGTTTTGTTTTTAAGGTAAATTAATTTATATGACTGGAGTGAGAGAATTACTACTCATAGAACAAAGGAGTGAAACTACAATTAGTTAAAACCAAAAACAAATTTTAAATGAAAGTAGTGTTGCTTTTTTGGGTATTTAGTTGGTTTAAAATATTACAAAAATTGTAATTATAGTTGTATTTTTTAAATGAAAGTAGTGTTGCTTTTTTGGGCATTTAGTTGGTTAAAATATTACAAAAATTGTAATTATAATTGTAACAGTTGTTACAGGATTCATTTAAAAATAGAACGAAAAAGCTGTGTTAGATATTAAAGATTAAACATATCGAATTTTAATTACGAATAATTTGCAGTAAATCCACGGCCATGTGTGCTGAATTACTGGTTTGCGAAGAGACCTAAAATGATCCCGGAAGGTCCCTAAATGACACCAAAATAGTCCAAAAAAATGATGCCGACGGGATCCCGGACAAATCCCGAAAACTATACAGAAATGATGCCGGAAGGGTCCCAAAATGATTCCGAAATATTCCGAAAAAGCCCGAAATGACACCGGCGGGATCCCGAAAAACCATCCAGAATTGATCTCTGAAGGGTAGCAAATGATCCGGAAATAGCCCGGAAAAAGTCACGAAAAACAGACAGATCCCGAAAATCATGAAGAAATTATGCGGGAAGGGTCCCAAATTACCCGAAATAACTCCGACGGGGTTCGACAGATCCCGACAACTATAGCAGAAGATCCACGGAAGGTACACAAAATGGTGATCCCGAAATTTGTCCCGAAAAGCCCCGGAAATGACCCCGTCGGGATCACGGACGGATCCGAAAAAATCCTGAAAAGACCCGACGGTGATCCAACGAATACGAAAACCATCCAGAAATACGCCGGTGGATACCCTAAAATGATCCCGAAATAGGCGAATTACCCTGAAGGGATCCCCGAGGATCCCAGAACTGTCCAGAAATTGAGTTGGCCCTAACGGTTCCAAATGATCCCCAAATAGTCCCGAAGATGACCCTGACGAGATCCCGGCCGGATCCCCGCAAACCATCCAGAAATGATGCCGGAAGAGACCCCAATGATCCCGCAAAAGTCCCAAAACGACCCCGACAGATCCCGGACGGATCCGAAAACCATGCGAAATGATGCGAAGAGACCCAAATGATCCGCAAAAGTTCAAAATGACCCCGACAGGACCAGGGCGGATCCCGTAAACCATGCCAGAAATGATGCCGAAATGTCCCCAAAGAGTCCTGCATTAGTCGAGAAAAGTTTCGGAAAATGACCCGACGGGATCCTGGACGATCCCGTACACCATTCAGTAAAATGATTCAGGAAGAGGACCCACAAATGATCCCGCAAAATTCAAAATGACCCCGACAGGATCCGGACGGACCCCGAACCATCCCGAATGCATGCGCGAAGAGAGCCCCGAGGATCCCGCAAAAGTTCAAAATGAACCCCGACAGGATCCCGGACGGATCTGTAAACCATCAGAAATGATCCGGAAGAGACACAAATGATCCCCAAAGTCCCAAAATCACTCCGACATGATCCCGTACGGATCCCGAAAACCATCCAGAAATGATGCCAAAAGAGACCCAAATGATCCCGCAAAAGTCCCAAAATGACCCCGACAGGATCCCGGACGAATCCCGTAAACCATCCAGAAATGATGCCGAAAGGTTGCCCAAATGATCCTGTATTAGTCGAGAAAAAGTTTCGAAGTGACCCCGACGGGATCCCGGACGGATCCCGAAAACCATCTACGAAATGATGCCGGAAGGTACCCCAAATGATGCCGAAATAGTCAACGAAATGACATCGACGGGATACCCGGGCGGATCCCGAAAACCATCCAGTAAATGATGCGGAAGAGACCCAATGATCCGCAAAAAGTCCCAAAATGACCCCGACGGAATCCCGGGACGGATACCGTAAACCATCCAGAAATGATGTCGTAGTACCCCAAATTATCCGAAATAGTCCCGACATGACCTGACGGGATCGCGGACGGATCCCGAAAACCATCCAGAAATGATGCCGAAAGGGTCCCCAAATGATCCCGTATTAGTCGAGAAAAAGTCCCAAAATGACCCGACGGGATCCCGGACAGATCTCTGAAAACCATCCAGAAATGATGGCCGGAAGGTACTCTACACAAATGATCCCGAGTAGTCCCGACATGACCTCCGGACGCGGATCCCGAAAAACATCCAGAAATGGATGCCGGAGGGACCCCATATGATCACGAAAATCTCCCGAAATGACCCCGACGGGACCCCGGACGGATCCCAAAACCATCCAGAATGATGCCGGAAGAAAACTCCAAATTATGCTGAAAAAGTCCCGAATGACCCCAGACGGGATCCGGACGGATCCCGAAACCATCCAGAAATGATGCCTGAAGTCCCCAATGATGCCGTATTAGTGAGAGAAAGTCTCGACAATGACCCGACGGGATCCGGAAGGACCCCGAAACTATCCAGAAATGATGCTGGAAGGGGACCCCAAATGATCCCAAAAAAGTCCTGAAATGACCACGACGGATCCCGGACGGATCCCGAAAAACATCCAGAAATGATGCGGAAGGGACCCCAAATTATCACGAAAAAGTCCGAAATGACCCGACGGGATCCCGGACAGATCCCAAAACATCCAGAAATGATGCCGTGAAGGACCCCAAATGATGCCGAAAAAGTCCCGAAATGACCCCGACGGGATCTCGGACGGATGCCGAAAAACCATCCAGAAATGATGCCGGAAGGTACCCCAATGATCCCAAAGTAGTCCCGAAATGACCCCGTACGATCCCGAAAAACATCCAGAAATGATGCCGGAAGGGACCCCAATGATCACGAAAAATTCCCGAAATGACCCGACGGGACCCCGGACGGATCCCAAAACCATCAGAAATGATGCCGGAAGAAACTCCAAATTATGCGAAAAAGTCCCGAAATGACCCCGACGGGATCCGGACGGATACCGAAAACCATCCAGAATGATGCCGAAAGGGACCAAAAATAACCGCCAAAAAGTACCGTAATGCTCCCGGAAACCTCAAGAATTTATCTCTCAAGGTACGCAAATGATCCCGAAAATACCCCGACGTGGATCCCGGACGGATCCCGAAACCATCTAGAAATGATGCCGGAAGGGTCCTAAATGATCGCGAATAGTCCCGAAAATGATTCCGGAATAGTCCGAAAAATGTCCGAAAATAACCCGACGGATCCCGAAAACTATACAGAAATTATCTGGAAGGGTCCCAAAATGATCCCCAAATAGTCCCGAAATAACCCCGGCGGTATCCGGACGGATCCGGAAAACATCCAGAAATGATCCCGAAGGCTCTCGATATGACCTAAACGGGATTAGAAATAAGGTGAAGCTAATTATAAAACCATGTTAATAAGGCAGCAGGCGCGTTGGAGCGAATGAGAGTTACAGAGAAACATAAGGTAAAGCTAATAAAAGCTGTGCTAATAAAAAACAATTGTGGAGGGAGGATGGCGGGAGGAGAAGAGAGGACCACTGATCGTTTTTCAAATTGTTTAGATCTCGACTGTATGTGCCAGATACAAAACCTATTGATTTTATGTATATTGAGTTATAACAATTGTATAGATTTTGCACCAGAGGGGGAGAGAAGTGGGAGAGGGGGCGGAGGCTGTCACTGCTCACTTTGTAAGCCCTCGACTTATTTGACCCATTGAGTCTGTAATATTGGTGAAGGCCCGTATACGTAAAGTTATAATGTGTAAAAAATATTAAAAAGTAATTGTGCGAAGGGGTCGTGGGAACCCGACTCCCCTTTCCATGTTCGAAACAAATTTCGCTAGTGACTATTGTCTGTCCCAAATTTCATCAAAATCCGTGCAGTCGTTCTGGCGTGATTCAGTCACAAAGACGAATAAATATAATAATTAAATTATAACTGTTGCTAGGGGGCGGGGACCTCCCCGGTTTTTAAAAATATATAGCTAGTAGATCCTTCTAGACTATGGCTATATGTGTGCCAAATTTCATCCAAATCCGTCCAGCCGTTCTTGCATGATTGAGGCACAAAGGCAAACGTCTGGACATCCAACAACAAACATCCAAACTTTCCATTTATAATATATACT